>CM019151.1:63271573-63327718 GCA_009733165.1 Naja naja | reverse complement strand
AGAGAAGAGGAGGAGGAGGAGAGGAGGAGGAGGGAGGAGAAGAAGGAAGAAGAAGAGGAAGAAGAAGAGGAAGAAGAAGAGGAAGAGGAAGAAGAGGAAATGGAAGAAGAATAGGAGAAAGAAGAAGGAGGAGGAAAGACAGAAAACCACCAATCACAACTTTCTATTTTCCTTTCCCTGGGATTAGATCTGAATAAATCTCTTGGTCAACAGAACTCACGCAACTTTATTTCTCACCATCGATTGGATGAGATCTCTCAAAAGTCAGAGAGCAGAAAAGCAGAGCTTATTAGATGGACTTCTCCCAGACAAAAGGCATGATGGAGATGCATGGATAACAGCCTGTGGTCACCATGTCCCCCTTTTTGCAATTTTTTTTTTTTAATTACATTTATATGCCGCTCTTCTCCGGAGACTCAGGGCGACTTTGGGATACAACCCAGTGTGCTGAGCAATAGCCTTCATTCCATTGTATGCCTGCTTATTACTAAGCGGCATTTTTACAAAGTCAGCTTATTGCCCCCAACAATCTTGGGTCCTCAGTTTACCTACCCTGAGAGGATGGAAGGCTGAGTCAACCTTGAGCCTGGTGGGATTCGAGCCTACAGCAGTTGTAGGCAGCTGGAACTAAGTGCAGGCAATTAACAGCCTGAGCCACCAAGGCCCTTCTGACAAAGCAAAGACAAGGGGCAAGTCAGATTCACTTAACAACCGGTTTACTTGCAACAACTGCCATGATTCACTTCACATAAGCGGCAAGAAAAATCGTAAAATGGGAGGGTGAATCTCTGTTAACCACTGCTACAATTAGGGAATTATAGGAAAAAGATTAAATATATTTTACTACATATTTTGACAGCAACAAGGATATATATGCACAATGTCGGAAACAAAAACATGCCCTCGAGGAATTAGTAATTAAAAAATTTAGATTGTGCCAAAATGGACAAATTGACATTAAAACTAAAAGATAAAGAAGAGTCGGAGTATTACGAAATTTGGGATAATTGGTATAAATGGTTGAACAATAGAAATAAGGATAAAGGAGATAAAAAAAATTATAGATAGATGTATATGAATGTATGTAAAGGTATATAATTGTAGATATTTACGTGAGATTGGTCTGTAGAATGTTATATGTGGAAATTTACCATATACACCTGAGAATCTGACCTGCTAGAGATCAGAACCCTTATATAACTTGTTATTAATTTGTTATTCTGATAAAGTTCTGTAGAATTGCAAAATATTATGTCCTTGGCTTGGTTTGAGATTCATAAGTTGTTGCCGTGACATTATAGAATCATTAATGATCTCTTGTGTAATCTTTTAAGTGAAAAACAGGAAATCTGAAGAGGAGAAAGTTGGAGGATTTCCATGGAAGTATGGGACTTTCTTACAAGAATCTCTGTAACGTCTATGTGTGAAAAACAGGAAGTGTTGTGTAATCTTTTAAATGTGATAATCCTATATAAGGCTGTATTTACTGGAAGAGGGTGTCTGCTTTCTCCTAAACTGTTGTTTAGGGTTAGGGGCCGGTATTGCAATATCTCTTATATTAAAAGCCTTCTACGGATTCTGATTATCACAGTCCGTTGTTTTATTTTATCATATTCTCACATAGAATAATTTGTATAATAATGATGACACAGCACTGTTAAAATTAAGATCAATATGTGTAAAAAGTGAAAAAGAACAATAAAAATGATTGCAGGGAAAAAACACCCAACTGCTTCGCTTAGCAACATCAATCTTGGGCTCAATTACAGTCATACCTGAAGGACTTCCTGTAATAGGGAATTTTAAAAAACCAACCACAGCCTTCTAAGAGTCAAAGCTGAATCCTGAGCAGCCTGAATTGAAATTAATTGAATACTTTATTGGCCAAGTGTGATTGGACTCACAAGGAATTTGTCTTGGTGTAAATACTCTCAGTAAACATAAAAGAAAAGATACATTCGTTAAGAATCAAGAATCATAACGTACAACACTTAATGATAGTCATAGGTATAATCAGCAATCAAATCATACTAGGAAACAGTCAATATAAATCGTAAGGATACAAGGGACAAAGTTACAGTCCTACAATCACAAGTGGAAGGGGATGGGTGATAAGGAGTGATGAGAAGATTAACAGTAATAGTAGTGCAGACTTTGTAAATAGTTGGACAATGTTGAGGGAATTATTTGTTTAGCAGAGTGATGGCATTCGGGAAAAAACTGTCCTTGTGTCTAATTGTTCTGGTGTGCAGTGCTCTATAGCGTCGGTTTGAGGGAAGGAGTTGAAACAGTTTATGTCTGGGATGTGAGGGGTCTGTAAATATTTTCACAGCCCTCTTTGACTCGTCGCAGTATACAGGTCCTCAACTGAAGGCAGGTGGATAGTAATTGTTTTTTCTGCAGTCCTAATTATCCTCTGAAGTCTGTGTCTGTCCTGTTGGGCTGCAGAACCAAACCAGACAGTGATAGAGGTGCAGATGACAGACTCCATCATTCCTCTGTATCAGCAGTTCCTTGGGCAGTTTGAGCTTTCTGAGTTGGCGCAGAAAGAACATTCTTTGTTGTGCTTTTTTGATGATGTTTTTGATGTTAGGTGTCCATTTTAGGTCATGTGATATACTAGAACCTAGAAATTTGAAGGACTCTACTGTTAATACT
Organism: Naja naja; assembly: GCA_009733165.1. NCBI lineage: Eukaryota > Metazoa > Chordata > Lepidosauria > Squamata > Elapidae > Naja > Naja naja. Next base: position 63,325,060 of record CM019151.1, on the reverse strand, counting down.
GTGTTGTCTAGTATTGTTAGAGGTGGTATATGGGAGGCGTAGAGTAAGTTCACTTAAACAGCTATAAGGCTAATTCCTCATCAATCGCAGCTGTGCTCCGGCTACTCTCCCCTCCTGCCTCGGACATTATCTTATCACCGTGAAAATTAAAGGGGATTATAATGGATAAGTGTTAGCCCAAAGCATGATCTGATGCTTTCCACCTATTGTGACTGGATCGTGTGTTGCTGTGAGCATTGCTGCAGGTGTTGTGATGGGAGGCTGGGGAAGATACGAAGGGGAAAGAGGCTTTTTTTTTTGTCCACTTGACCCAACTGGAGCCTTCACACCTAGCAATTTTCTTTTTCACTTGAGGTTCAGGATCAACATTTGGCTGTGCTAGGAATAAAAGAGTGTTTGCTTCTTCTACCTTCTACAGAGATTTAAAAACAAGCAAAACATTGAACACCTGTAAGAGTTGCTACCCTTCAGTGAGCTAGCTAGCTTTTTTGTTTTGATCTTGATTCAACTGCTTTTCTTTCTCTGTGTTGGGTTTTTCTACCCCTGTGGTGATAAGGGACCTTCTTCTCTCTGCTTCCTTCTTGATGTCAAGAGGGCTATGGGGTGAAGACAGAGGTGGCATTCAGCCGGTTTGGACCAGTTGTGGTGTACCAGTAGTGGAAATTTTGACTAGTTCAGAGAACTGGCAAATACCACCTCTGGTTGGCCCCGCGCACCCACCCCTGCCTTTACCTCTCCTATATTCCCTTGTTTTTTTAGCTTAGCTGATTTGTGTGGCAGAGCGGATAGCCATGGTTCAGCTGAGCTGAAAAACAGCTCAGCTTACCAGCATTGACAGAGGTTGGTCTTTGAGCCCTAGGCAAAGCGCACATGCAGAGAACTGCACATAGAACCAGTAGGAAACAATTTGGAAACCCACCACTGGGTTTCTCCACTGAGGTTCTCCAAAGGAAGATCATCTTTGCCCTTTGTTTACTGTGGCCAACTGTCTTTCAGGATTGGTTCTCCTGTCCATCATAGCAAGTGAGCCACGCAGACAGTTGTCTTGGTTGATGCAACTGCTACATATTTTAGTTACACATTCATTATTTGTTTCCTACCTTTATTGTTTTTACAAGGAACTCAAGGCTGTGAACATATCCAGCACACCATGTAATCCTGTTCCTTGCCAGTGTTCTGTTTGTGTTCTTAGTACATTATTTTGGTTTTCATTTTTTGTTTCTGGTGCATTTAGTAAGTCACTATTTTTAATTTGCATCAGTGCTTGGTCTCAACTGGTTGTTTTTTTTTTACATATCAGCCAATCCAAGCTTTTCTTCATCGATTGTTTGTTTGACCAGGAGTAAACCTCTGCCAACATTTCTGCAGAGCAAGTATAATCTGTCAGCATTACTACAAGGATGTTATGCAGTGTGTATAGTTATGCATTTTCTTGTATTTCAGGCAAAACTGTCCAATTCAGCTTGTGTCAAGTTAATAAATCCAGCAGCATATCATCTCATACTCCTATTGATATCTTATGACTATCATTTGTTGGTTTTATCTTATGATTTATTATTGTATCTTATGATTTATGATCTATGACTCATCACTTGGTTGTTTGCATCTACATTGAGAGTTTATGCACCAGAAACAAATCCCTTGTGTATTCATTCAGCCAATAAAGAATATTCTAATCTATTTCATTCCATTCCATTATTCTATTCTATTCTGTTCTATTTTATTCTATTTTATTCTATTCTGCATTCTATTCTATTCCATTCCATTCTTTTCTATTCTTTTCTATTCTATTCTTCATTCCATTTTTCCATTCTATTTCTATTTCTATTCTATTCTTTTCCTATTTTATTCCTATTCATAGTCTAGTCTAGTCTTCATTCTATTCTATTCTATTCTATTCTATTCTATTCTATTCTACTCTATTCCATTCCATTCCATTCCATTCATCACAGGTATGTTCCAGGTATTGATGGCTTTGATAGTTTTTCTGTCATTCAATGTTATCATTAGCAATTTTCAAAGTCTTTGGATGTATTCTTTTCTAATCAAATTTTAATTTGCTCATGCTTGATGTTATCCAAGTTTAAAATGCCCAAATAATCATTCATTCTGTTGGTTCCTGATGGTTCAGCCATTTAGCATTTCAATTCTATTACTGTTCATGATTTGCCCTAGCACATGTCTCTAGGCTCAATTCCATTTCTATGTCAGTGCTAAAAGAACACTTATTCTTCTTTGTCTTCTTGTATTATTATTTAGTTAGAGCAACATTCCATTACTGGAATGTTCAGCAAGCCGAATGGATCCAAACAGTTTGAATAACTGTCATGCAACATATCTGTGCCAAATAGTTTCTATTGGCTCATGCCAAATATGGAGATCTAATCTTGTATTTTAAGCATCCCTCAGACCCATCATGGCAATTTATAGGACCCTAAGCCTTTGCATTTCATTTGGAGGGTTATTTTATTTTTGCAGTGGCCAATTCATTATGATCAAATGTCTTGGGAAGACCGTGTTTTAAAAAGTTCAATTTTGGGAAGAAAAAAAAAATCAGAAACCTATCTCAGTACAGCCAAATGAATATTTTCTGGGTGGTTTTTGCTAGACACAAATGTTCTAGAGAAAGAATATATAAACTCGGTTCACAAGGGGATGGAGAGAAGAGAAAGGGATAAGAAAGAAAATAAAACTGGATGTGTTCCCTCCCCTCTTCCTCCTCCTTCCAAGCTTGTGTGCATTTACCTTGTTTGAAAATTACTCTCTGTCACTATTGTGGTTTCCCTAAGCATTTCACCACAAAAGAATAGAAAGGAAACCAATAGCTATGATCCATCTGGTGCTGAAATGCTTTTAATGAAAGCATTGTGGTTTCAAATGAGTGCTATCCATTATCTTCTTCTTTTTTTTCTTTTCTTTTTCTTTTGAACTGCATGAAAACTCATGAGACTCCTGACCAATATTTGCCAAAGAAAAAGCACAATAAAATGGCATTGAAATATGTGAATTCAATGACAGTGATATTAGTCCCGTCTTATACTTCGACCTTTCTACTACCAGAAAACAGAAAGCTGTTATAAGGGTCAGACATTTTTGGCAGAAATAAACCTCCTTAATGCCACTCAAATGCTTACACTCCAAATATGCTTCCCTACACCAATCATTTTAACTAACGTTGAAGGGAGACGAAATAAATGGAATTGTTTGTTGGGTTTTAGACTAGTTCCGTGGAGTTTCTTCCAAAGAGAACAAGATTTGGGAAGAGTGAAAAGAAGAGAGGCAAATCAACTTCCATACAGATAGTCCTCAACTTATTCAACATTTCATTTGCTGACTGCTCAAAATTACAATGGCACAGGAAAAAGTGACTTATGACCGTTTTCATGCCAGCAACGATTATAACATCCCCATGGTTTACGCGATCAAAATTCAGATGCTTGGTAACTGTCTCATATTTATGGTGGTTGCCATGTACCGGGGTCTTGGGATCCCCTTTTGTGACCTTCTGACAAGCAAAGTCATCGGGGTAGTCAGATTGACTTAACAACCATGTCACTAACTTAACAACTACAACGATTCACTTAACAACTGTGGCCAAAAAAGTCATGAAATGGAGCAAAACTCACCTAATGTCAGGGTTCCGACAGATGCCCTAATTAATTCATGAGTCTCAAGCCAAGTTTCAAAAGAAATCCAATTATTTATTAGGAGCAACATGTTGGTCACTTTTCCCAAGTGCAGTCGGCTCTGCCCTACATAATTTACTGCCCACCTATGACCCTGTTTATCCCCTCCTTCCAGGGTGTGTCATAAATCACATTCTCCAACTAAGCACTTTTGGGGGCTGTAGAAAACACACCTCTCCGGTTGGCTCTGGTAACCTGGGACACCATCTGGAGAAAGGTATGCATGGAATGTGCTTCTGGTCATAGCAACAGAACTGCTTCATCAGATCTCCCCCCCCCCTTCTTATGGCAACTCAAGAGCAGGGCAGGAATGCTTTATGAGTTGACACTTAACAAATGTGTCACTTAGCAGCAGAAATTTTGGGTCAATTGTGGTTGTAAGTCAAGGATTACATGTACTGTAGATTTCTTTCTATCTGTATGGAATGACATTCTTTAAATCTGGCTTAGAAATGAAAGATATATGAAAGGAACCATTGTACCCACAGCTGGAGAAAAAGGTAGGAAGGATCAAAAATTGGTCAAAACCAAGTGAAGTTGAACTGCATGGTTTTTAGTTTAAATGTCTGATTGACGTACACCCACTCTTTCCTAACAGTTTAATAAAATCCTGCAAAGAGGTAAAATTGGAGATTGGTTAACATCTGGCAACACCTATCTAATCATGAAAGATTCAACAAAAGGGGCAGAACCAAGCAACCACCAATTAACTGCTTACCCACAACTTTCAGATTGCTAATAGCAATAGACTTATATACTGCTTTACAGCCCTCCCTAAGTGATTTACAGAGTCAGCCTCTTGCCCCCAACAATCTGGGTCCTCATTTGACCAACCTTGGAAGGTGTCATGACCCAGGGTGGGATACAAAATAAACACAGTCACAAAAAAATAGATAAAGCCCCTTTTATTCCTTCACTTTGCTTCCAAGCTCCAAATATCCTTAACTGGAGACAAAAAAAACTCCCACACGAGCAGTTACAAGAAGGAGGAAATGCCATTTAAACTAAAAATGCCTATAAATTATAAAGAGTAAAAAACAACACAAACCAGGCAAGATAAGGGCTTGAAGATGTCCACAAATATCAGAACACACACTGGGAAGGATGCCAAACTCAGAGAGGAACAGTAAACTAAAGATATTTCCATGCATTGTTTCCAGCACTCGCATGTCCATCCTCTTATCCAATTGTCACAGCTGCAGCCCATGAAGAGGATCAAGGCCCTCTCCTCCCCAGTAGACCATGCCTCTCCCTTATCCTCTCCTCCCTGCATGCCATAGGATAGATAGGGGATGGGCCTGGGTCCTCCTCTGACTGCCCAGCCAGCCGCTGCCCTTCCCCAGCCTCCTCCACAACCTCTAGACCCACACTTCCACTTCCTGTCAGCTGTTCCTTCTCTCCCTCAGAGTCAGTCTCCACCAGGGGCATGACACAAGGATGGAAGGTTGTGTCCACCTTGAGCCAGTGAGACTCGAACTGCTGAATTACTGGCAGCGAGCAGTCAGCAGAAGTAGCCTGCAGTACTGCATTCTAACCACAGTGCCACCACGGCTCACAGAATATAACAATGACAATAGAACTTGGACTTATATTATGCTTCGTAGCTCTTTACAGCTCTTTCTAAGCAATTTACAGAGTCAGCCTACTGCCCCCAACAATCTGAGTCCTTATTTTACCAACTTCAGAAGGATGGAAGGCTGAGTTAACCTTGAGCTGGTGAGAATTGAACTGCTGGCAGTCATCAGAATTAGCCTGCAGTACTGCATTCTAACCACTGCACCACCATGGCTCTTATTGTGTGGTAACTGATGCAGTCCAACAGCATCTGCCACGATTTAAAGACCTGGTTATTTGCACAGTCTGGGCTGTGCTGACCTCCTGGGGGGGGGCTTGGTGGTTGTTTTAACTTTGGGGGTTTTAAACTTTTATATTTGACTTGTTTTCATTTAATTTGGTTTTAGGTAATTATTTATTGTTATGTTTTAGCTGTGAGCTGCCCCAAGTCATTTTGGAGAGGGGGCGGCATACAAGTCAAATTAAATAAATAAATAATAAATAAATAAATCTAGTTGTAAACAAGCTCTTTCTACCTGAGCAGAAAGGGAACTACCCAAACAGCAGAAGAACACACACACACAAATCATTTCCTAAGTGAAAAGATGCTTTTGGAAAACTGCAAGAGAAGGAAGGCCAAAAATGAAGACCATTTGGCTGGATTGCAATAAGGCATTCAACTCCCTGCCACGTGGCTGGATAAGGAAGTGGGTAGAAATAATTGGAATCAGTAGGAACATCAGAAGCTCTGGGTGAAGATCAATGGTGCAATGCAAGACACAGTTGTTGGTCAGTGGTAATAGGTGCTTGGAGGTCAAGACAAAAGCAAACTCTATCAAGAAGACTCACTATTACGAATACTGTTTGTTATTACACTGATTCCTCTGTCAACAATACCAAACAAGTCAGGCTTTGGTTCTGAAACATCAAAAACATCTACCAAACCTCTCCCACCTCCTCCTATCCATTAATAATTTGAAGATGTGTGAGAGAACACTATCTGAAATAGAATTGCTGCTCAACAATGTACAGCCATAATATTGCAATGGAGTTTGGACTGAACAAATGAGCTACTCTTACTATCAGCCATGGAAAATAGTGAAAACTGAAGGAATCAAGATGCCCTATGGAAATAAGATTAAGTGTCTGGATGAAGAAGATCACAAATACCTGGGTACCTATCACACCGACAACATCAAGCATATTGAAGTCAAAAAGAAGGTCAGGAGTGAATGCATCATAAGATTGAAGACAATCTTAAAAGTCAAAATCGGCAGAGGAAATAACATCAATGTCATCTGTTAAGAGACAGACGCAGAGTGCTTCAAGCTCTTAGTTTATTAGTGACTACAGCTCAGAATGGACCCAATTTGGCTGGGCTGCGGCTGCTACTTATAGCCAGCAGCCACAGTTGCCAGCCAATCAGAGTGCAGGGTTTTCCCGCACTTTTTAAACCAATCATTTCCAACATTTTACAAGAACAGTTCAAACTAAACCAATGACTTCAAACCTACATACATAACATCATCAACAGGTGGAAGATCAGAAAAGTAATGACTGTTGTGGCCCACCAGCAGCCAGCTGAGCTGGCAGCAGATTTGGAAAAATGAGGAGGTTGGGGAGGAACATGGGCCAGTCCTGGAGTCTGGGGAAGGCTCTGATGAGGGCTCTGCATCGGAGGCAGAAATGGGGCCAGGGCCATCTGACAGTTATCAGCTGTCTTTGGAGTCAGACATCAGTGGGGCAGAAGAACAGCTGAAGCCTGTTCCCAGTGTGCGCATACACAGACCTGCCAGTAGAAGGGGAACAGCTAAGGAACAAGGGTCGACTCGGGAGTAAAGCCACAGGTGGGTGGTAAATGGCCCCTCCCATAGGAAATAAAGAGAAGCAAAAGGGGAGTGGTGCTTGCAGGAGACAATTAATTCAATTCATTAGGGTGAAGATCTGTTCCTGTGCCAAGTATTGTCTGCTACAGAGTGGCGTTTGAAAGATATCGGCCTGGCAGCTCTCCAAGACTGATAAAGGTCTGTAGTTGTGAAATCTCTTTAAAGACTGTTGTCCGGGACTTTGCTGGAGAGGAATTCACTTTAAACTAAATAAAAGGGGTTTTATTGGGATGAGGAGTCAGCTTCGTGCTTTTGGAAAGCCTAGGTCAGAACAGTGACAATGAATCATGACCTTCATCTACACAGCATCTTTGAGAGACTCTACAGTGATCACACCTGTAATATAATTAAACAACAGCATCTGCATATCCCAGATTTTTGGGAAAGGACTGGTTATGAGGACAATAATGCCAAATCCAATCTAAACATCAAACTTGATGGAATAGAGTTACTTCCATTTGCATCTTCTTCTAGTGATATCTGGCAATACTAGAATAAAGGACCAATGAAATATGATATTGGTGCTGTAATTATCTGCACAAGCTTGTCCAAGGGAAATTATAATCTTGAATGGCAAGTTGAATGAATGTAATTGTGAGGTGTTCCTGTTTGGTCTGGTGAATATTTCTAAATCTTCAAGTGATAAAACTTTCCAAGAAGAATGGTGCTCTTAAAGCAAAATTTTTGAGATCTATACATCCCATTCTTCAACTGTCTTTTAGTTCCCATGGAAGATCATTAGTTCTGAGCATAGGATGTACCTATCTCCAAAATTCCTCTTTTTACCCCACTAGTATTCTGGGCTAACTATCAGGTGCAAGTAACCAGGAACAGGAGATGAATTCAAAACATTAAATCAATGTTTTATTACTTGCTACCTACTTACCACTCTACAGGGCATCACATGCCAAAACAACTAGACACGAAGACATTTCCTCCCATGCAATCACTCTGTTAAACACCTAATTCCCACAGTCCTGTCTTATGACTAAGGATATCTAACTGTGGAGTAGGGTTATATTGCGATTATCCTTCTCATCTTCTCATCTTTCCTACTACCTTCTCATATTGGTATCATGATTTATCACTTGTTGTTTGTATCTTATAATTTATGATCTATGAATTACTACTTTGTTGTTTGTATGTACACTGAGAGCTTATGCACCAGAGACAAATTCCTTGTGTATCCAAACACACTTGACCAATACAAATATTCTATTCTATTCTATTCTATTCTATTCTGTTCTGTTCTGTTCTGTTCTGTTCTGTTCCGTTCCATTCTGTTCCTCTCAATTCCATTCCATTCCATCCTGTTCCGTTCCATTCCATTCCATTCTATTCTATTCTATTCTATTCTATTCTCTATTCTATTATTTCTAACTATATTCTACTCTACTCCACGCCACGCCACGCCATGCCATGCCACTCCATGCCACGCCACGCTACTCCACTCCACTCCACTCCATTCCGTTCCATTCCATTCCGTTCCATTCTCTATTTTATTATTTCTAATTATATTCTACTCTACTTCGCACCATGCCACGCCACACCATTCCACTCCACTCCACTCCATTCCACTCCATTCCATTCCATTCCATTCCATTCCATACCATTCTCTATTCTATTATTTCTAATTATATTCTACTCTACTCCACACCATGCCACTCCACTCCACTCCATTCCATACCATTCCATTCCATTCCATTCCATTCCATTCCATTATATTCTATTCTATTCTATGAATCTGATCTACAAATTATCAAGCCAAATTGGCACTAGATAAGGCTCAATGGACTTGAGTCTCTTGTGGGAACTTAATGGCTCCAAACTGATGACATGTTTAACCCCACCCTCAAGCTCAGCCTGCTTATCTCCTATGCTAGTGCTTCAATATTGCTCCCTCCTAATGCCTCTTAAAGTCAGATTCATTGCCCAAGATCCCACATGCTTGAGCAGAGTAAGAAGCGGTAGAGAAGAAAGGAGGAAAATAACTAGTATCTCTGGATTTGAACTTTGGAAGATTGCTTTTTATTTTTTGGGTGCCGTATTGTTTTGTTGCTTGTAGAGTTGTTCCTGGCTCCCTTACATTTTCATCCTCTTTCTGCCCTATGGCTTACATTCAAGATCTTTCTTCTTCATTTCTTCCTGTAAAGCAGAAACAGCCCTTCATTTTTAATTGGGTCTTGGTGCCAGGAGCTTGTAGATCTAGGCTGCTCAGCTGTCATAAGGAGGAACTGAATCACTGCAGAAGAAGGACTTGTTCTGTTTGTGTCTGGCACTCCAACATTCAACTTTGTGCTGGCATTGTCAGTGTGTGAATCAATCTGTCTTCGGTGCTGTTCTTGAGACATTAATCCAGTGCAGTAGTTACTGTAGACCCAGGCAGAACTAGCTTTGTTAGCCATATCCTGGAACATGAAACAACTTGCCTTGTTTTTATTTAAGATTAATCCTGTACCAAAACCAATACAACACCAGCCATTCCCATTTGTTGGAAAGGCCATGCTTTTGCTGCTGGCTTTTTGGAAGCAAAAATTGTGATGATTCAGGGGGCACAAATAGTTTTTCACAGCATAATCAGTGGTGGTTCGGCCTGGTTCTGCTGAGCCGGTAGTGGCAATGAGCAGCAGAGATCGAACCGGTTCTCTCCAATGCTCTGGGTTGGGCCCACCCACCTGCCCAGGCTCCCATACTCACCTTTATGTCCTGAGATAGATAGATAGATAGATAGATAGATAGATAGATAGATAGATAGATCGATAGATAGATAGATAGATAGATAGATAGATAGATAGATAGATAGATAGAAAGATGATAGATAATTGAACAAAACAATTAAAAATATTGAATATGATCAAGTCGGTTTGACATGGTTTTTGGGTCAATATCATATATATATATATATATATATATATATATATATATATATATATAGGTCTTGGTGTATTCGGGTCCTACATACCTTTACCCGTGAAAATCTACGAAAACAAATATATATATATATATATATATATATATATATATATATATATATATTCCTATAAACAATTATTCAACTATGTACATATATACATTTGTTCATTCATATATTACACTTCTAACATCATTCATCTTCTTTTCATCTCATCCAATCATATACCCTTTCAGCAACTCCTTTCCCAACTTAAGACCTTCCTCTCTGCTCCCACCAATGATAGAATTTATCCCAAATTGCATGATATGCCGATTCATCTTTGTTTTTCATTTCTAGAGTTAACTTGTCCATTTCAGCACGTTGCAAGGTTTTGCTTATTGCTTCTTCTTCACTTGGTATAACTGTCTCTTTCCAGTTATTGGACCTTTATGTCCTGCTTTTGAAGCACAGCTGCTTTGCGCGGCACAGCAATTGTAATGCAGCAGCTGCTAAAGCATCAGGGAGAGTGCAGGATTGCCTCTGTGCCTGTGCAAAGCATGCGTTTGGTGCACATGCGCACTCAAAGTGTGTGCACACGTGCAAAGCGCATCCACCAAGCCATGCCCACAGTAGTAAAAATGTTTGAAACACACCACTGAGCATAATCTGTTCACCAGCTGCAACCTTCCTGGCCTTTGTAGCTCATTTAAATTGCAAGTGAGATCTATAAGGATGGTGTGCTTCCCAAGCTAGCTTGTTTGTTTGTTTGTTTGTTTGTTTGTTTGTTTGTTTGTTTGTCTCGGAACCTGAAGAGTCAGTCAGCAAGCAAGTCTGTGGAACAATGAAGGGATGGTAAGCAAGAAACAATGAAATAGGTAGCAGCTTTCCACTTTGCATCAATGAAAGCAGCTCGAAAACAGCCCTAAAGAAATTCAAAAATCACACTGAGAATTACAATGGAAAACAGAAATCTCTTTCCCTGAGCAGGGAGGAGGGAAAAGCCCTTTTGAGAAATTGCAGTTCCTCTAACTGTGACAGACTGGTGAAGAGCGGCAGACTTATGGAAATTCTAGAATAACTTTGTGTAAAACAAGGAGAAATTGTGCTTCTCAGCTATGCCCCGAATTGATTTACATTATCCAGTATTACATAGTGGAAGCCCCAGAGAAATCAGTCTCCTCCATCAATGCCACAATGAGACAATTTGTGCCCAAGAGAAGTTTTAGGTGTGCTTTTCTATCAGCCACAAAAAAAAAGTTGAGAAGAAGTTGCAGTGAATAATGTAATTCAAACATCTAGTTAGACTAGAGGTCTTCAAACTTGACAGCTTTAAGTCTTGTGGACTTCAACTCCCAGAATTCCTCCTCCAGTCATGTTAGCTCAGGAATTCTGGGAGCTGAAGTCCACAAGTCTTAAACTTGCCAAGTTTGAAGACCCTTGAGTTGGACTATCAATCAGAGATACATACAATGGGGACAAATGATGAAGGCAGCATTGCACAGGTGTCTCACAAGTTTTGCCCCTTTTCGTCTGTAGAGATTTTCAGTCATCCAGGACATGGTTGTCCCAAAGGTGCTTTTTTTCTGGAGGCAACTGGACTTCCTTGTTTTTCTTTGAAGATGCTTCACTTCTCATCCAAGAAGCTTCTTCAGCTCTGACTGGATGTGAGGAATAGAAGGATTTATATTCCTTGCAGACAGCTGGTCATTTGCATCCTTCCTTTTAGAGAGTCGTTAAGGCCATTTGGATGAGAAGCGAAATGTCTTCAAAGAAATAACAGGAAATCTAGTTGCCACCTGAAAAATCATCTTTGGAACAACCATAACCTTGATGACTGAGAATATCTACAGACTTTTAGCTATGCAATTTGGGATGAACTCCCTTCGAATGGTGTGAGACTATGAACAGATTTCCAGAGGGATTGCAGACTACAGGAACCAGGAGAACTACTTAGGTGACCTTGAGGACACAAACAAACCTCCAAGCGGCCTCAACGACCCTCTAAAAGGATGCAAATGACCAGCTGCCTGCAAGGAATATAAATCCTTCCATTTCCCACCATCCAGTGAGAGCTGAAGAAAGTTCTTGGATGAGAAGAGAAATGTCTTCAAAGAAAATCCAGAAAGTCCAGTTGCCTGAAAAATCACTTTTGGGACTTTGCCGCTTTTGTTCCTGTGTCATGGCATTGTGTACATCATCTGCTATCAATGATCTACTCTTTCAGTTGCAAAGGTCTCCCTTTGAGCCTGCTTATTTGTCAAGTAGAGAAAAGCTAAAGACTAACACACATGCATACACAACCATGTACATCTGAAGAAGAAAAAAACTCCTCAACTTACGGCCTCAATTGTGACCAGATCTCAGTTGTGGGGTGAAGTGAGATGTTATGTGATTGCTTCACTCAGTGACCACAGTCCTGGGTCTCCCAGTTGCAGTCATTAACGGGAAACCATCCCAGGTTGAGGGCTATCTATATGTTGTGTTAAAAATTACTGAATGAGAAGACCATGTCTCCTTCCCACAACAAAAATAGGCATAATGTCCTTACAACAAAACATATTTTTCTCAGGAAACCAGTTCTCAATTTTTTCTCACTAGGTGCCAAGTTAAAGACTCATATAATTAAAAAATAGCTGTCAGGATCATGCTTTATCCAGAGCTATCAAGATCGCCGCAACAGTACAGAAGATCTGATTTATTCTCTTCTATGTGGGGAATAGATTCCAAGAACTTTAATACATCTCTTTGATTGTTCATCTGTATTCCGAGGAGGAAAAAAGCCTTTGTAAAGGAAATGAATGCTTCTGGTGTTATTTCCATTACTTCAATCAACCTTCATAAGGCAGTTTGGAAAAGTTCAATGACCCCTTGTCTGTTTTTCCAAAATTCATCATTTTAAAATTCAAGGACTTGATCCACTTAGAGCTTCAGGGTCCAAATAAAATGTTCAGTCCCTGAAGTTGGACAATACCTCCAATGACCCCTATCACATCAAATTTCATTGGCCCCGTTCCTTGGTTGAAGGTGCTGTGACTTCAGTATAAGTTTGCATGAAGAACTGAAAAGATCTAAGCCATCCATCTCTGGAAAATGTCCATCTTTTTTGTTATCTCCTGATAAAGAGAAATCATTTCTGCTAAAACAAAGGAAACTGGTTCAGAAGAAAACAAGGTGTGAGCAAACGGAGAGTCCATACTACATTTGGAAAGTGCCAGATTATGCAAAGGGTGTCAGCATTCCAACTAACCAACTCCAAACCAATAAACTCTGAGACAAGCATTTCCTCAAAGTTCCATTTTATTAGAGTTGTCATATGGGCACAACTGGGAAAACCCAAATCTGAGAGGCCCAGGTTTTCCCTTCCCAAAAGAAAATCCAAGATCCATCCCTCACCCACAAGTCCATCACATGGCCCAATCAAATTGTTGTCCAGACATTCCTCTCCAGGTGCAGGGCAACATGTCCTTGCCTCTCTGAGAAAGATGAAGAAAACCACCCAATGCATTATAGGGATCCCACTTCCTGCCATTGTGGACATTCAGAGGAAACGATGTCTGCGAAAAGCCCACAACATCGTTAAGGACTCCTCCTATCCAGCCCATAAACTGTTTACCCTTCTTCCATCTGGGAAGAGGTTCAGGTGCCTGCAGTCCAAGACCAGCAGGCTAAGGAACAGCTTCTACCATACAGCGGTTTCCTTTACTGAACTCCTCAACTCATCTACCGTCACATAGACACTGATGCTCCCCTGATAATATATAATATAATATTATAATATTATTATTATTATTATTATTATTATTATTATTATTATTGTTATTGTTATTATTATTATTTATATGCCGCCCTTCTCCAGAGACTCAGGGTGGCTTACAAGTTTTTTTGGAGCACAACCCAATGTTATAAACTCACTGTGCATTATACTTATATTCAATATGTTCATAAGCACTCTGTACAGTCGTATATATATTCCTTCCATAGATATATATTCTGTATATTCATAGATATTCTGTATATCCATATATAGTTGTATATTTTGTATATCTGTATATATATATATATATATATATATATATATATATATATATATATATTTCTACTTCATTGCTGTTTTGCACTTCTGGTTAAATGCTAACTGCATTTCGTTGCCTGTGTTCATGAGCAATGACAATAAAGTTGAATCTAAATCTAAAGCTAAAAGACATTGTTGTGTCTAATCACCTACCAATGAAATCTCCCCTCCCAAATTCCCAGGCACTAAATGTGGCAGCCTTGAAGCTTCCAAGTAAAAAAAATGGAGTAGGAATGTGGCAAGCCCAAAACCCTTCCCCCCATGACTGCCACAGAGAAAGTAAGAAAAAGAATATATTCTAAGACTAACTAAAATGCTACACTTATGTCAATTTCGGGCTTGACAAATGGCTTCCAAGGCTGACACAGGGTACATTACACAAAGTTCATCTTTAGAACAGTCCTTCTGAATTCAAAGAATTCTGAATAGGAATTACCTGAAGGTTTTTCACAGACTTTATGTTTCTGGGGTATGGGGGTGTAGAGGACAGAGGAAAAGCTTGGTTGGCATTACATGATGCTCCTCAAGGTGCTTTTTTCAAAAGGCAACTGGACTTTGTTTTCCCTTGAAGACATTTCGCTTCTCATGATCCAAGAAGCTTCTCCAGTTCTGACTGAATGATGGAAGATGAAAGGATTTATATCCCTTGCAGTCACCTGGTTGTTTAGCACTGTTTCTGAGAGTCTTCTGCACTGCTGAATTTTCAGCAGTTCCAAGAAGGTTCCACATCCATTTGCACACTGATTCAAGGATCCCTGAGGGCACAGATAAACCACCAAGTGGCCTCAACATCTCTCAGAATGAGTGTTGATGACCAGGTGACTGCAAAGAATATAAATCCATTCATCCACCATTATTCAGGCAGAACTGAAGAAACTTCTCAGATGAGAAGCGAAACGTCTTCAAGGAGAAACAAAGTTCAGTCGCCTTTTGAAAAAGAATCTTTGGGATAACTATGACCTAGATGACTGAGAATCTTCATAGATATTACATGATAATGATGATATCCATTTAGTCATGTCTTACTCTTGGTGATGTTATAGGCCAGGTCTCTCCGCTTCTTCTGATTTTGCATTGCTTCTTTGAGTTTTGCTATGGTCTGGTTGGTGTTATCTTTGAGGGTGTCCAGCCATAATGTTTGTCAAGATTCTGGCAGTTACCTCAATTAATCATGAGTCTTGAGCCAAACTTCCAAAACTAAACAGGATTTATTGGGAGTTAACATGTTGGCACTACCTGGGTGCAGCGGACTCTGAGACACGTAATTCATTGTCATCCTTGACCCTGGTTTTCCCCCACCCCCTGGATGTATCATAATTCATATTCTCCAATGGGACACATCCATAGCCAAGAATCATCAATCATATTCTCCAGTTAGAATTTTGCACAGCAGAAACTTCAATCACCTAGTTACTATCTTTGAAAACTATTTACAGAATGCACTTTCAATTTCCAAGCTGCTGCACTGCTCTTTCAAACCCCTTTCCCCCTCCCTTTCCATTGACAGCAATGTAAATGTTTTATGAGTTGACAATGTTCTTTGGTGGCCTGGTTCCTTTTTCTGACATTGCATATCTCTGATAGCTTCATATTGTCCTTAAGACTTATCCTCAAGTCAATACTACATTTTTATTTATTTATATATTTGTTTGTTCCATGTTTCTTTTACAACAATGCTCCAATCACTGATTGGTAAACAGGATCTACACAACAAAAGTAAGATAAATAATAATCATGATATTGAAAAATATTCCAAAGCTAAAGAACCATTTTTAAAAAAAAAACCATACAATCATATACCCCAAAGGAATCTTTCTCTATTCATGTTGGAGCAAATCAAATTTTCCAGATATTAATTCTCTAGATATTACTGCCTTCCATGTATTATCATTTCTTCTGTGTGATTTCCTCCTATGAGTAAAGTAGTTGCATTTTTCTTATTACCAAGAGATTTGGCTAACATATTACTGATTTCCAATATGTTATCTTCATTCCTTGATCTGTAATTATCTAGGTTTACTTGCATGACTAATCAAGGAAGAATAAGGAAGAAATGATATTGACTTAAGACATCATATGGGAAAGGAATTGAAGAAACACATACTTTAAAAATGAAAACTATCACCTTATCAGTTTGTGTTTCTTAGTGCTAGGGGGAAGAATGTCTTCATGTTATTACAATGTATTATAATAACTTGTTGAATTTAGAAGCAGAAACGAGAGAATCCTCTAGGGTTTAAACCAACAACAGAAATCAAATTTTAAATATGAAATAAATAGAAAAATCAATTAAAAGTTAATAGTCGGAAATGTCCTTGTAATAGAGACAAAACATCCCACTTTCATTTTCAATGCTTTCTTTTCGAAATCATGATATGCTATGTGCTATTCAGAGAGGCATGCATAATTTTTTGAATTAGCAATCAAACTTAATTTAATAGATTTGTTTGAGCTGTTTAAAACAGATGGCAAGCCTTTACATTTTCCTGTATTTATACAGAAAACAGAGCCTATGGAAGAGGACCACTATTTTAGTTTTCTATTCAATTTACATAGCTTCCCATTTAGGTGAAAATGGCATACCACCGTCTGAAAAAAAGCCCAAGAATTCCAACGCTCATGTCATTCCGGGCTTGTTTTATTATCTAATAAACGCTTACTTGGTGGGGAGGTGGAAATCGTCATAATATTTAACCTGCTCTTTTCATTTCAAACCAAACAACACTGCTGAAAATCAGAACATCCCACAGTATAATAGCTGAGTTCTAAAATATTGGATAAATATTGTTCAGAAATACTAAACACGGTGCGTTCTTTTCCAGCAATCTCATAACCTATTGTTACAAAGTTAGAAGCCTTGAGGCAGCTAGAGAAAACTAAGCCATTGCATTGTTTGCCATTTACAACTGTGATTTCTACTGAAGAGAAATCAGTATACTTGAAAGAGACATTGATTGCCTGTAATGCTCCTCTAATAATCAAGTCCATGCTTGCTGAGGATCTGAAATCATGGTTACACCCAGTGGTGGGATTCAATTTTTTTTCACTACTGGTTCTGTGGGTGTGGCTTGGTGGGCTTGGCAGGGGAAGGATACTGTAAAATATCCAGTCAGAAGTGGTATTTGACGGCTCTCTGAACTACTCAAAACATTTTCCCATAGATGTGTAATGACCCAGGGTGGGATACAAAATAAACAGAGTCACAAAAAACAGGTGAAGCCCCTTTTATTCCTTCACTTTGCTTCCAAGCTCCAAATATCCTTGACTGGAGACAAAAAACTCCCACACAAGCAGATACAAGAAGGAGGAAATGCTGTTTAAATTATAAAGAGTAAAAAACAACACAAACCAGGCAAGATAAGGGCTTGAAGATGTCCACAGATATCAGAACACACACTGGGAAGGATGCCAAACTCACAGAGGCACAATAACTTAGAGATATTTCCATGCTTTGTTTCCAGCACTAGCCCGTACACATGTCCATCCTCTTATCCAGTTGTCACAGCTGCAGCCCATGAAGAGGATCAAGGCCCTCTCCTCCCCAGTAGACCACATCTCTCCCTTATCCTCTCCCCCCTTCATGCCCTAGGATGGAGAGGGGATGGGCCTGGGTCCTCCTCTGACTGCCCAGCTAGCCTCTGCTCTTCCCCAGCCTCCTCCACAACCTACAAAGCCACACTTCCACTCCCTGTCAACTGTTCCTCCTCTCCCTCAGAGTCAGTCTCCACCAGAGGCATGACAAGATGCATCAGGCCTAAAAACCAGATGAAAAACCACACGAAGAATTAAACTGCTTGATTGCTAAAAGCCTAGGTGCAGGAATCTTCTCAACTAATGGTCAGTGCATGGTTAGTGTTAGATAAAGGTCAATGCCAATCAAGGGGAGCTGAACTTAGTTAGTTTGTGACTATGTAAGGATTCATTTCAATATTCATTTCTTATTTCTGGTAAATACTCTTAATCTAACCCCTTTATCTTTTCCTTTCCTTATCTATTTATTCACTGGTTTTTATCCTTAATCCAATTGTACCAGTTTTCCCAAACTGTACAATATTTTGAGTCTGCCTCGTCTCTTAGTTTTTGGGTAAATATGTCCATTTCGGCACAGTCGTAGACCTTCTGGATTATCAGATTGTTTGTTGGCATCTGATCACCCTTCCAGCATTGTGCAAAAGCTATTCTTCTTGCGGTGATTATGTGTAGAATTAGGTATTTCATTTCTTTTGCGTACTCACCTTTTGTCATTCCCAATAGAAAAATTTCAAGTTTTTGTACAATTTTAAGAGGAAGGAACAAAACAGAATTCTGATATAAAATATCCAGCGAAAATTCCTATTTGCAACAGAAACTAAGCTGTATCCAAGTTACCTTTGGATGCAGTAGTACCTCTGTGCTATTGCTACAACACAAAATCTGTCCATTTTTCTGGAGACTTCACAGTTCTGAGCACTTAATAAGAAGTTCATAACTGCCATTCGGAGCAGTCTGGATAATTGGAAGGAAGATTAGTTCCACTTCAAGAGTCATAGAATTGTAGGAGTAACAGTATAGCTATCTCAAATTTGGATATATACACAAATGGTCTTGATAGACAAATTATTCAATCTCCTTATTAGTAACATAGAGGGAATAAAGATATAGTAATGGTACAAGGAGTCTGCAATTGGGTTCAGAATTTTGGCACTAAGTGATGTGGCCCTTAAGTGAGTCATCATGGGACCCAATGTAACAACCATTTTTAACACAGCCGTTAAGCAAATCATTACAATTGCTAAGCAAGTCCAGTTTCCCCCATTGATTTTGCTTGTCAGAAATGATTGGTTGCCAATTGTGATCATGTGACTGCAGGATGCTGTGACTATGATAAAGGTGAGGTGGTTGTCAAGTATACAAATCACAAGCGTGAGACAGTGGAGATGTACAAGGACAATTATTTTTCAGTGCAGTTATGATTTCACATCACAGAACATAAGAATTATAGAATTGGAAGGGAGCTCCTGCTCAAGCAGAAGACCAAAATAAACAGTGGTCCAGCCTCTTCTTGAAAGCCTCCAGTGATGGAGCACCCATAATTTCTGAAGGCAAGTTGTTCCATTGGTTGATTGCCCCCACCATTAAGAAATTTCTCCTTAGTTCTAGTTCAGTGGTGGCTAACCTTTTTGGGCTCCTGTGCCAAAAATTGTGTGCATGCTTGCACACTCATGCTCACATGCCAGCACCCACAAGGCAATGCATGCCCCCCACGCCCACTACACATGCTTGCGCAATCTCCCCGTGCCCCCCTGCTGCCCCCTTACATGCACTGTGCTCACAGCTGATTTTCGGATGGTTTGAGGCCTTTTTCAGCCTCTCAGGGGTTTCAGGAAGGCTTCTGCAGGCTTTTCAGGACAAAAACTAGGCCCATTTTGTCACTTCCTGTTTTTCCAGAAAAACCAGAAGTGACGAAATGGGCCTAGTTTTCAGCCTTCCTAAAGCTTCTGGGAGGCCGAAAAAGGCCTCAAAACCAGCCAAAAATCAGCTGTGAGGCGTGCACATGTGCAGTGAGGTAAGTTTGCCTGCAGCTTGCATGCCGGCACAAATGGCTCTGCATGCCACCTGTGGCATGTGTGCATAGGTTCACCATCACAGTTCTAATTCTTGCTTCTCTCCTTGGTTAGATGTAAAATTTAAGAATTGAGATTTTAGATTGAGCACCATTAACACATAACCACAGACCCATGGTCATAGTGACCACGACAGTTTTCCAAAATGGTTGGAACACCTCTATTTTTAGATATGGACCATTCCAATGCGAAGAGATTTTGTTTTCCCGCCAATAAGAGTGTATGCAGCATCACACTTGTGTGAATTATTTGGTTTTTCTGTAGTGGCATTTGAATTTGAGTCGTGGTCATTTTGGCCATGGATCTTTGTTAATGTATAAGGGGAAAAGAGGGAGGGAGGGAGGGAAAGAGAGACACACAGAGAGATGGAGAGAGAGAGAGAGGGAGAGATGGAGAGAGATGGGGGGAGAGAGAGAGAGAGAGAGAGAGAGAGAGAGACAGACAGAGAGAGAGAGATGGAGAGAGAGAGAAATGAAGAGACACACAGACAGAGAGATGGAGAGATGAGAGAGAGAGAGAGAGAGAGAGAGAGAGAGAGAGAGATTGGGACCTGTACTAGTTTAAAGAACACCATGGAACTCCAGCATCAAAACAAAGTGTTGTTTTCTTTCCCAGCAATTTGGCTACCTCAAATGTGCTGCATATGGAATTCATAAAATGAAATAAAATAAAATAATTAGGGAACGTTCTGTTTTCAGTGTCTGCATATCTGAGTACTACTTCAAGGCAATGGCAATACTTTATTTCAACTCATACCAGCCTTTCACGTTGCTGATCACTCATTTGTACACAACATGCGCACGCACGCAGACACACAGAGACAGACAGATATATATATATATATTTATTTATTTATTTATTTATTCGACTTGTATGCCGCCCCCTCTCCGAAAAGGACTCGGGGTGGCTCACAGCTAAAAAATACAACAATAAATAAGTTACCCAAAAACATATTAAACAATTACAAGCCAAATTAAGTTAAAAACCCCAAAATATACATACACATATACATATACATACACATACGCATACTTATACACACATACATACACACACACACATATATGTGTGTGTGTATGTGTGTGTGTGTGTTTCTGCTCCACTAAAAGCAAGAGTTTATTTTGACAATGACAGATACTATGTAGAAATCTCTTCCAAACTGAGCAATGTGTGCATAATTATAGGTTTGTTGGGTTTTTTTTTAAAAAAATGAGTGGAATTACAGTTTAAGAGAGCTGCAGTGTCTTTCCTGCACTTCCATGGAGACTAATAAGATCAAAGGATTTCAAACAAACAAGCATTTTTAAAAAAAAAGATAAAGAGGAGGGGGACTAAAATGAAATAAGCTTCTGTGTGATGTCAACATATTTATTTGATCAAACATCAACTATTTCAGGCTTTCTCAACTTAATTAGGGACCCTTTATTTTCATAGTCTGGGTAATAAAAGAAATAAATGGAGAAAGGGTATACTGGATTTCTATTTATTTATTTTGACCAAAAAAGATGCTAATTTAAAGCTGTAGGAGCAATCCTTCTAGAATTGCTTGACTCCTGATGACTACCTGGATATAGCCAATGAGATTTTGGGAGGGCAAAAATGTGGAAATTGAGTGGTATTCTCTAAGCTTGGTTGTTTTCTTGCAGACGTTTCATTACCATAACTAGGTAACATCAGGAGTGCTAGAAGGGAGTAAGATTTCCAGAAAGGAGGAGGAGGAGGAGGAGGAGGAGGAGGAACATTCCAATATTTGAAGGTCTGCCACAAAGAAGAGGGGTTCAATTTATTTCCCAAAGCACCAGAGGGCAGGACAAGAAACAATGGATGGAAACTAATCAAGGACAGAACCAAACTAGAAGTAAGGAGAAATGTTCTGACCAATCAACCAATGATACAGAAGTTGCCTTCAGAGGTTGTGGGTGCTCCATCACTTGAGATTTTTAAGAAGAGACTGGACAGCCAGTTGTCTGAAATGGTAAAGGATCTCCTGCTTGAGCAAGGGGCTGGACTAGAAGACTTGCAAGGTCTTTTCTGGCTCTATTCTATCCTCTCTCTATTCTCCTGTCTATTGTTTGTCATCGTTATTTTCAAGCATTCTCTACCACCCAGAGTCAGGGGTGGGATTCTACCAGTTCGCACCTATTCTCTAGAACTGGTTGTTAACATTCTAAGCCGTTCGGAGAACCGGTTGTTAGAAGAAATTACTGGCCTAATCCTGTAAGGAAGGCAGGAAGGAAACATTCTGGTGTTGCTTACAGAAACTGCCTCTCCATTAACCCTTATTACATTCTTGGCAGGACTAGACTTCCTGTCTCAGTCCTTTGCTGGTACTTTGCTTGTGAGGAGTGACCATTTAAAGTTACAATGGCACTGAAAAAAGTGACTTATGACCATTTTTCACACTTACAACTGTTGCAGCATCCCCACAGTCATGAGAGGCCAGGCAAGGAGATGTGTGCCTCGATGTGAGTGATATTGAGTTGGCCACATCCAGCCAATAACATGACCACCAAGTCATGTCCACCCAGTCACATGATCACCAAGCCACACCCACCACCTAAGCCATCTGGTTGTTAAAAATTTTGAATCCTACCCCTGCCCAGAGTCCCTGTTGGGAAGTGGGTGGCCATATGCAGTCTTTACAGAGGTGGTATTCAGCAGGTTCTGACCAGTTCTGGAGAACCGGTAGCAGAAATTTTAAGTAGTTCGGAGAACTGGCTAATCCCACCTCTAGCTGCCCCCTCCTCCATCTATTCTCTGCCTCCCAAGTCCCAGCTGATCGGCTGGGTCTTTGTTGGCTGCCCTGCACAGGAGAATGGAGTTGGAAAGCAGGTTAGTGGGGTGGGGAGGGAATGGAGATTTTGCATACCCTTTCCCTGCCATGCCTCCCAAGCTACGCCACTCCCACCAAGCCACACCCACAGAACCGGTAGTAAAAAAAATTGAATCCCACCACTGAGTCTTTAAATAAATAAATGAAACTCAGAAAGTCTCTGAAGTTTTATTTACCTAGACTAATCAAAAACATCGATCAATTTATCTTTCGCAAATGGGGGTGGGAATCATTAAAAGCAAAACCAAACACAAATCTTGCCGCTATTGTCTCATTAGTCATGAATAATTGTCTGCTCAGGCCAGGTCCCTACTAGTGGTCTCGCTCAATCAAGTGTATCCAATCAAATTGCCCATTAATGAGGTTAAACTAATTAAATTCTTCGCCATGCTATCCCTACAACTTACTTGTTATTTTCTGCTTTCACTTAGAAGGCAGCAAAAGGTTGCTTAAAAATTCCATCTGTGAGCTGTAATTAAAACAAACAACACCTCTGGTCCTATAAAAATGTTGAGATGCTTTATGGTATCTCTGTTAAGCTGAACCGATTGTGCCTTCAAATCATCTCTAGAAGCAAGTCTATTATTTCCACCCCCTTTTTATATAAAAAAAATCAGAAATGGAAGAAGCAAAACGTACATGCGTGGGAGTGCGGAAATCCATTTGAACATTTAGGATGCTGTGTTATAGAAATGTAAAGTATTGGTGTCCCAAAGGTGCTTTTTCAAGAGGCAACTGTATTTTCTGTTTTTTCTTTGAAGATGTTTCTTCAAGGAAGAAATTATTGGTGTGCTGTTTCTATCTCTACAGCCAGCCAGGTTTGGTTATCTTGTTTTGTTGTTTATTTGGAATGGAATGGAATGGAATGGAATAGAATAGAATAGAATAGAATAGAATAGAATAGAATAGAATAGAATAGAATAATGGATGGGATGGGATGGGATGGGATGGGATGGATAGGATAGGAAACGATAGGATAGGAAAGGATAGGATAGGATAGGAAAGGATAGGATAGGATAGAAGAATGGAACGGAATGGAATGGAATGGAATGGAATCGAGTAGAGTAGAGTAGAGTAGAGTAGAGTAGAGTAGAGTAGAGTAGAGTGGAATAGAACAACGAGTTGGAAGGGACCTTGGAGGTCTTCTAGTCCAAGCCCTTGCTTAGTCAGGAAAGCCACAGACAAATGGTTATCCAATCTCTTCTTAAAATCTTCCAGTGTTGAAGTATTTACAACTTCTAGAGGCAAGTTGTTCCACTGATGAATTGTTCTAACTGTCAGGCAATTTCTCCTTAGTTCTAAGTTGCTTCTCTCCTTGATCACTTTCCACCCATTGCTTCTTGTCCTGCCTTCAGGTACTTTGGAGAATAGCTTGACTCCCTCTTCTTTGTGGCAGCCTCTGAGATATTGGAACACTGCTATTGTGTCTCCTCTGGTCCTTCTTTTCATTACACTAGACATACCCAGTTCCTGCAGCCTTTCTTCATATGTTTTAGCCTCCAGTCCCTTAATCATCCTGGTTGCTCTTCTCCGCACTCTTTCAAGAGTCTCAGTATCTTTTTTACATAGTGGTGACCAAAACTGGATTTTAGGTATAGCTATATAGTTTCTGTATCTTTTGTACTGAAAAGCAGCACGGAAGAAATTTAGCTAAATTTTAAAGTTTGTGAGCACTCCATTCCTGGAGGTTTTCAAAAATAGATTGGACAACCATTTGACAGGGATGGAATAAGATCTCCTGTCTTCAGCAGGGAGTTGGACTAGAAGTTCTCCAATGTCCCTTCCAGCTTTATAATTTTATGTCCTAATGCTTGCTTGCCTGATGTGTTTTAGCATGATGTAGCTATGGAAAGAACTTGGCGGTCTTTGGCTTGCAAAAGATGAGACCTACCTCATATGCTATGCCCCCATTGTGTTATTAGGTTCACTTCCAGTGGTGGGTTTCCAATTTTTTTCCTACCGGTTCTATGCATGCACTGTTTTTTTTAGCTCAGCTGGGATGTGGCAATTGCGCGAATCAGCTCAGCTTCGTGCATGCACGTAGGGCTCAAAAACAGACTTCTGTCAATGCTGGTAAGCTACCTGAACTGTTTTTTTAGCTCAGCTTAGGGATGGCAATCAGCTGAGCTAAAAAAAACAAGGAAATATAGGGAGAGGTAATTGTGGGGGCGGGGCCAATCAAAGGTGGTATTTGCTGGTTCTATGAACTGGTCAAAATTTCTACTACCGGAAAAAGTGATTAAAAAACTTTATGGATATTTATTAGAAGTTAGAATGGAAGAGGAGCAGGTTAAGGAAACAATGATTGCTTGGGGGGAAAATTTTGGTTATGGGATAGATTTAGAGAGATGACAAACACTATGGGATCAGAATTATAAAATGACAATGTCAACTGCATATAAAGAAAATTTGTATAAGATGTTTTACAGGTGGCACTTATCCCCGAGAAGGATCGCAAGAATGTTTAAGGACAAATCAGACAAGTGTTGGAAATGTCACCAGATACCAGGTTCCTATTACCATATGTGGTGGACTTGTGCTGATGCTAAAAGATACTGGACTAAAATCCACACATGGTTGGAAAAAATGACACAACAACATATAGACTTGAAACCTGAGATATTTTTACTGGGAATTGTACCAGAGACACTCAGCAAAGAATTGAAATATTTGATTGTTAATGTATTGGCAGCTGCTAGAATTGTATTTGCTAAAAATTGGAGAAATGATAAGATACCTGTGCAGGAGGAAGTGATTAAGAAGATTTTAGATTGTGCCAAAATGAGCAGATTAACATTTGAAATTAGGGATCAAGAAGCAAAGCAGTTTTATAAGATATGGAATATGTTTTACCAATGGTTAGATAAAAAATTTGGTAATATATGGAACAATGGAGATAAATAGAATTGTTGAAAAGAAATACAATATAGAGACCATAACATGGTAGAGAATTAATAATAACAATTATAGCTTTCTTTCTTTTGTAATAGAGAGTATGGATGATGAGGAGATGGCACTGAGATTTGTGACCGACCGACATACTTGAAATTGATATTGGTTTATGTTTTGTATGTTTGTCTGTTTTGTTTGTTTTTTGGAAAATAATAAAACTTTTTTTAAAAAAATTCTACTACTGGTATGCCAGAATCAATCCGAACTGGCAGAATACCACCTCTGTTTCCCAAAATTTATGATGAGCCCAATATGAAGCTCATCGTCTGAGCCACAGTGGCGCAGTGGTTAGAGTGCAGTACCGCAGGCTACTTCTGCTGACTGCTGGCTGCCTGCAATTTGGAAATTCAAATCCCCCCAGGCTCAAGGTTGACTCAGCCTTTCATCCTTCCGAGGTGGGTAAAATGTGGAGCCAAAATTGTTGGGGACAATATGTTGACTCTGTAAACCACTTAGAGAGGGCTGCAATTCATTATAAAGCGGTATATAAATCTAATTGCTAGTACTATCATGACAACTAGAATCAGATGTTGGTTTTCCTTTAAGGATGGTGGGAACTTTTGTAGCTTGGACAGCTTTCCATTTCAATTTTAAAAGTTACCATCCTTGAATCTGGGGTAGTATAGAAGAAGGAAAGGATCAGCATGAAACTTGAGACATAACTTTGACAGAGACAGATTGGCACTTTAATGATACTTTCAGAATCGGTAATTTAAAAAATGTTTAATTCTCAACTAGAAATAAAATGACTCTTGGTAAGTGATGCCTTTCAGAGACACAATCCATTTTCTGTAAGTAATGGTTCGTAGAGTAAGAGGACCAGCATGTGTGGGTGTGCATGTGTGTTTTTATGTGTGTGGGTGTTTTAATCTTGCATTTTCCAAGGAAAAATGACTTCAAAGTAGAGAGGAATGTGTATACCTTTTTTTTTCTTTTAACAAAAGAAAAATTATTCTTATTCTTACAGCTATTTATAATATCGTATTAATCGTATTTATATTAAATTTTATTGGTTTTAGATCTTATTGGGCTTGGGGTTTAATTGTGTTTTAATTAATTTAATTTATATTGTGTAATTTTTATATTGTGAACTGCCCTGAGTCCCTAGGGAGAGAGGGCGGCATACAAGTCCAATAAAATAAATAAATAAATAAATAAATAAATAAATAAATAAATAAATAAATAAATAAATATCTCTGGGATAACTCACTTTTGAGGTCTGTACATTTATTCACCAACATATAATAATAAGGGGACGTGTTGGGTCAGTGGCTAAGACACTGAGCTTGTTGATCAGAAAGGTTGGCAGTTCGGCGGTTCAATCCTAGCGCCGCATGAAGGAGTGATCTCCCATTACTTGTCCCAGCTTCTGCCAACCCAGCAGTTTGAAAGCACATAAAAATGCAAGCAGAAAAAAATTTCCCATGTTGGTGGGAAGGTAACAGCATTCCATGCGCCTTTGGCATTTAGTCATGCTGGCCACATGACCACAGAGTGGTCTCTTCAGCTTTGTAATGGAGATGAGCACCGCCCCCTAGAGCCGGAAATGACTAGCAGGTATGTGTGAGGGGAACCTTTACCTTTACCTATATAGTAATAAGGTTATAATTCAGTTTGCTTTGGGGTTTTGCTTTTAAGGCTGAGAAGGCAAAATAAAGAGGAGATATCAATGCTTTTATTTGAAATAAAAATTAGTAATAAAGACATTGATCAATTTAGCATTATTAAAATAAATTTGAGGAAGAGCATTTAATTTGCATTTCTTGGGGGAAAACCCTCTGGGTATCTGTAAGTACTGCTAGTCCTCCACTTACAACAGTTCATTTAGTGACCAAAGTAATAACAGCTCTGAAAAATATGATTTATGGCCATTATTCACAGTTACGACCTTTGCAGCATTCCCCGTGATCATGTGATCAAAATTCAGATGTTGGAAAGTGGTTCATATTTATGACCATTGCCGTGTCCCAAGCTCACATGATCCCCCTTGGCAACCTTCTGATAAGCAAAGACAATGGGGAAGCATTAACAACTGGGTTACTAATTTATCAGCCACAGGGATTCACTTAACAGCTGTAGTAAGGAGGGCCCTAAAATGGGACAAAAATGTTTCACATAGTGACAGAAATCTGGGCTGCAACTGTGGTTGTAAGTTGAGAGCTATCTGCACTGTTACTTATAGAGAGAGAACTGTAAGAGAAGAGGAAGTGAAGCTTGGGTAGGCAGAATTAAACACATCATCAGCTTAGAATCATTAAATTGTTACAAGCAATCTAAATCCAACTGGTCCTGAATTCCATTGACCTTTCAACTGAATGTTGAATTTTAGTTCACAAGATTGTTGTGTACAAGAGTTGAATATCTTCTATGCAGTAACCTAATTTGGATTCTTCATATCTGGCAGGAACACTGACATTCACAAATGTTTAAAAAAACATTTATAGTTGACCCATCACTTTGATTTAACCATTCAAACTGCGTTATCATATCTGTGCCCAGAAAATAGTACTTCAGGTTAACAGTTCTGCATTGGAACAAGTGAGTTGTTGGAAGTTGTTGTGGTTCGCCGGCAGCAGGTGTGGATGGCTGAGGTCTTGGAGAGCAAGGACTCAGATGAGGGGCCTGCGTGTGATGCAGGGATGGGGCCAGGGCCATCAGGGAGTGGAATGCCGCCTTCGGAGATGGTGGAGGCTGGCAGCAGTGATGAAGAGGTTCCCAAGGAGGCTGTGCCCAGTGCACATGTGCGCAGGGTTGCTCAAAGGAAAGAGCAGCTGCATCAGCACAGGAGACTCGGGAGTAAGGCTGCAAGGTAATAGCCCCTCCCTTAAGAGATAAAAGCCAACTGAGAAACGGGAGTTCTTTGCAGGAAGCAAAGAAGTTTTTGCACTCAAGTCTTGTGGACATTCGGAATATCTTGGTTGGTGTTTGGAGACTCTTTGTGTTTGAAATATTTATTAGTAACTTTATCTTGTGTTCTTGGCACCACCTTGGCAAGGCTCGCTCTTATCAGAGACAATTAGTTTGAAACAACCTTTTAACCGCGAAGGAACGGAATTTATAAAGAATCATTAAAAGGTTTTGCTGTTACCTCTGTTTTGTGTTTGTTTCCTTGGAACAAGGTTGGGTCAGAACAGAAGTCAATAGGCCAGCTTAGAAAATTTTTCCAATTCAAATCCCTGCTGCTAAGTGAACAAAATCAAAGCTGGCCAGAGAATATTTGAAAGAGACTTTCTTGATTTAACTCTCTCCACCTCTCTAGTTCTCTGCCTACCATGAAAAAGCATTTTACGTTTCATGCATGACTGACCTGCTCATAAAGTTTACCATGACGTGTCAGGACACGGAATGGAATTGATCGCACTCACAAGAACA
Source organism: Naja naja (assembly GCA_009733165.1). NCBI lineage: Eukaryota > Metazoa > Chordata > Lepidosauria > Squamata > Elapidae > Naja > Naja naja. The sequence continues at coordinate 63,296,209 of CM019151.1, read as the reverse complement.
ATCAGTTTAATGTCTGGAAATTTTAAGCTCCAGTAATTATGGACAATGTGTATTGATTCATATAATGAAATATATTAAATAATGATGATAAAAACAAGCATAAGCTGTTTTCACGGGCTGGGCAACCAACTGTGTTCTCCACATCTACAGGTGAGCCATTTTTATTTATTGCTGCATTCTGTAAATCCAGATTGCCCGAGACATTGCAAACTGCAAGAAGACATAACTTGGAAAATGATGACAGAAAAATGACCCTGGAATTACTGAGCTGCAGTGATGGTTTGTTCCAGTGGAGTTCACTCAGGTCAAATAATTCTTTAGGTCTCTAGAACGGTCTTAACTTCACATTCATCACCTGAGGAAAAACAAGATAAGGGGGCCCACTTCTAAAAAGTTTGCTGTAGCAAACCTGTACTTTTTATTTCCTAAGAAGAAATACAAATTCTTTTGAAAGAAAAAATAATGATGCTGGAAAATCATACTTCCTTTACGATGTGTATCCTCTTACAGTAAGTGTGCTTCTGCTTAATCATTTTAAAGTAGGGGGGGGTAGGGAGAATGAAGAGAGGGGTCTGCTCAAATATTTGGAATCTACTGTTGATAGAGTGCAGGGCAGTGGTGGGAATCAATTTTTTTTGCTACCGGTTCTGCGGGCGTGGCTTGGTGGGCATGGCTTGGTGGGCGTGGCAGGGGAAGGATGCTGTAAAATCTCCATTCCCACCCCACTAACCTGCTTTCCAGCTCTGTTATCCTGTGCAGGGCCACAAAAGAAGACCCAGCCAGCTGGGATTTGGGAGGCAGAGCAGAGATAGGGGCGGGGCCAGTGGTGGTATTTGCTGGTTCTCCAAACTACTCAAAGTTCCCGCTACTGGTTCTCCAGAACTGGTCAGAACCTGCTGAATACCATCTCTGGTGCATGGGTCCCCAGTCCATTGATCGGCACTGGGCCATGGGATGCCAGAAACTTATTACATTATAATGTGTTGGTAAGACCACACTTAGAATATTGCATCCAGTTCTGGTCACCATGATAGAAACAAGATGTTGAGACTCTGGAAAGAGTGCAGAGAAGAAGAACAAAGATGGTTAGGGGAGCGAAGGCTAAACATAGGAAGAATGGTGGCAGGAATTAGGTATGTCTAGTCCAGTGGTGGGTAACCTTTTTGGACTCCTGTGCCAAAAATTGTGTGCACGCTTGCACGCTCATGCTCATGTGCCAGCACCCAGAAGGCAATGCATGTGCCCCCACACTTCTGGAAAAAGAGGAAGTGATGAAACAGGCCTAGTTTTCGGCCTGCAAAGCCTGCAGATGCCTTCCTCAAGCCTCTGGGAGGCTGAAAAAGATCTCAAACTGGCCGAAAATCAGCTGTGAGGTGCACGCATGTGCAGTGAGGTAAGTTTGCCTTCAGCTCGCGTGCTGGCACAAATGGCTCTGCATGTCACCTGTAGCACGTGTGCCATAGGTTCACCATCACGGGTCTAGTCTAATCTGAAAAGAAGGACTAGACATGATAGCAGTCTTATAATATCTCAGGGGCTGCCCCAAAGAAGAGGGGCTCAACTATTCTCCAAAACACCTGAAGTAAGAATAAGAAGCAATGGTTGGAAACTAATGAAGGAGAGAAGCAAATAAGGAGAAATTTCCTGACAACCAGGACAATTAATCAGTGGAATGAGCTGTCTCAAGAATTGGTGGGTGCTCCATCACTGGGAGTTTTTAAGAAGAGACTGGACAGCCTTTGGTCTGGAATGGCTCGAGTAAAGGGTTGGACTAGAAGACTTCCAATGTCCCTCCCAACTCTATTATTCTGTATAAAATCGGGCTGCACAAACAACCGAAGCTCCATCTGCAGCATGCAGGCAGCACATGAAACCACACACCCCTCTCTCCACGGAACCGGTCCCTGGTGCCCAAAAGATTGGGGGCCACTGACATAGCGGGTCTCTTAACATTACGGGAAAAACAGTAAGTTTAAAGGAGACATTATTTCATTTGTGATTCTTGGCTGGTTGAGTATGAATGTAGAACGAGCTTGCTCATTTTCTAATTCAGAAAAAACGCAGTCTCCCCAAACTGCTGCTAACAATAAATAATATCAGAGTGTGCTCTCTGAGCTTGGTTGTTTTCTCTCAGACATTTCATTATCCAAACCAGGTAACATCATCAGTGTTAGAAGGGAGGGAAGTTTATGGGGGGGAGGAGGAGGAGAAGGAGAAGGAGAAGGAGAAAGAGGGATCTATGGGGTCCTTGGTGGTCTCTAAGTTTGGTTGTTTTCTTTCAGACATTTCATTATCCAAACTAGGTAACATTATCAGCATTAGAAGGGAGTTAGTTTGCAGGGAGGAAGAGGAGGATTGTGATGTCCTTGGTGCTCTCTGACCTTGGTTGTTTCTTGTGGATGTTTCATTACCCAACTAGGTGACATCATCCATGCTCAAAGGGAGTGGGGTTTTCTCTCATTTTATGTACTAAATATAGTTGTATATGTTAGTATTTATATACTAGTATATGAACAGAGTCCAAGCTCCACTCCCACTAGCATGGATGAAGTTATCTAGTTTGGTAATGAAATGTCTACAAGAAAACAACCAAGCTCAGAGTGGGCCAAGGACCCTTCATTTCAACCCTGAGCTACACATATTCTCCTCTATCAATAATAATATGCTCTGAAATACATTCAACTGCATTGACAATTTGTCCTCATCTTCTTGAACTGTTGAAGGACTCTTTTAGTGGATTCAGGGTGGGCTTCTAATCCTGGTCTTTATGAACCAGGATGAGTTTCCTTGAGGTGACCCCTGAAATGAGACTTTTGTTGTTGCTGTTTCTTGTATGCTGGGACTCACAGTCCCCTTTTGAAATTTATTTAATTAGCAGTTATTTTTAGTGTTCCAATGTCATACCGGCGTATGCGTTGGTACTTGGATTCTTTCTTCAGATTAATTAATTCAGTGCAACTTGCTGGAGGTTTTTCCTTTTGCTTTTCCTCAGCCATGAAGCCAAGGACTGAGCTAATGACTCTTTCTAGAGCAATGTGTCAGTTTTAAAGTCCATTAACTTCTTAGGACTTGTCTGCATACTAATGCTCATTATATTGTTTCCACCAATCTCGGAAACCCTGCAATGTTAGCAGTAGAGTCTTGGGTGGGATTGCTGTCTTTCAACCAGGCCTATTTTGTGGCATATGATGTACTCTGATGGAAAGAGAGCGGGGAGGAAAAGGAGGGAGGAGGGAGGGAGAGAGAGCGGGGAGAGGAAGAGAGAGGGAGAGAGAGGGGGAGATGGAGAGGGAGGGAGAGGAGATGGAGAGGAGGGAGAGAGGGAGTGGGAGAGAGAGTGGGGAGAGGAGGAGAGGGAGAGGGGGGAGAAAGAGAGGGAGGACAGAAAGAGAGGGGAGAGAGGGAGAGGGAGAGAGAGAGAGAGAAAACACAGAGATGACTAATTCAGCAGGATTCAATAACTTCTTTATATACATAATAATGTGAGTAAAGTTTACAATACCATTTGTAGATTCTTTCAACCTAACATAAGCAAAAACATGGACAGCAGCTCAGAGGGCTCAGAACAGATATCAGTTTCAGCAAGCAAACAAGACAAGTTTCACTTTCAATTCTCAGCAAAGCACACAGAGTCAAGCCATACCCAGGCTGTCAGCTCCCATTGGCTGGTCTGTTGCCATGCTTACTCACTTGCTGACTTTGTTAACTATAACAGCACAAGACCCAGGATGTCACAACAATAAAACTCAGAAGGTCATCACACAGCCCACTACCCAGGTAGCTAAAACACAAAAGGCTGAAGGACACACAGCCACTACCTCAGCCACACAGGCTCTTACGAAAAAGCCAACCAATCAGCAAACATCAACTCCATCAACCAATCAAGAAGCAACAACACAGCTAACAACACAGCCAACCAATCAGCAAACACCAATTCCATCAACCAATCAAGAAGCGACAACACAGCCAACAACACAGCCAACCAACCCGCTTACAGCAGAGCCAGCACACCACACCTCTCCTCCAGTATTTATAGAGAGAAGGCAGCTCAGATCACGCTTTGCTGGCACAAGCACAAAGCCGAAAGCACCAGCCTGAAGATGGCGAATGGGATCTCATCGAAACATAAGACCCTGTGTGGCTGTGGTACTGGCTATGTGTCTCTCAGCCTTTTGTGTTGTAATGACCTGGGTAATGGGCTGTGTGATGATCTTCTGAGTTCTATTGTTGTGACATCCTGGGTCTTGTGCTGACCATTTCTCAAGTGGTCTTTGTCAGCTAGGCATTTGGTTCTGGAGATGAGGGTCTTGGCTACGGAGTTGATCTGTGCAGGGTGGTGATGGGATTGTGCATTTAAGTAGCGATTGGGGTGTGTGTTGTTCTGGTAGATGGTGTGTCCTAGGGAGCCATTGGGTTTTTTGTAAATTAGGACGTCCAGGAACGGAAGTTGGTTGTTGGTTTCTGTTTCCATGGTAAATTGTATTTTGGGGTGTAGGCTGTTGACATGTGTGAGGAAGTTGTCCAGTTTTTCTTTCCGTGTGGCCAAATTACGAAAGTGTCATCTACACACACACACACACACACACACACACATATACACATACATATATACATATATACATACATATATACATACATACATACATACATACATATTCATTCATTCATCATCATTTTAGCCATTGGCTACTGACTACAGAAGGAAGGCCTCCTGTGCATGTTTCCAACCAATACAGTCCTGAGTTTTCTTTTGTCAATTGGGCCTGCAATACTTATTACAGAATAACAGAGTTGGAAGGGACCTTGTAGGTCATCTAGTCCAACCCCTGCTCCAGTTCCACCCCCCCATACCATTTCTGACAAGTGGCTGTCCAGTCCTGAACCTTCTTTTCCTTCATCTTTTCTTATCATCTCCTTTTAATGATCCCATGATCCGTTGTGGGGTGGAGTCTGGACAACTGAATGAAACTAGCTAGCAGAGTGTTTAATGGCTGGATGCCCTTCCTGTCACCAATGCAGAGTTTTGTTTGGCAGATATATTTTCATTGTACCCAGAGAGAGAAATATCTGCCTCTACCGGATTGAACTCACAGCCTCCTGATTGTGAGCTGAGAGCTCCACCTTTAGGCCACCACTGAAGTCATCGATCCATCTTGTTTTAGATTTCTTTTCTGGATGATTTTGATCAAGTGGGATCCATTCTATGACTGCCCTGGTCCAACTGCCAACAGTTCTTTTTGCAATGTGGCCTGCCCATTTCCACTGCAATTCTTGTACTCTCTTGATGATATTGTATGGTTTCATTCATTCTCTAATCCATGCATAGGTCTTTCTATCCTGTCTTATGATGCCAAGTATGTATCTTCCCATGGCTGTTTGCGACACTCGTGCGACACTCGAGACAGAGATAGATGTCGGGGAAATTTCATGGACATTTCTGCTAAATTAATGCAGATATAGATAAATAGATACTGTAGATAGATAGATGATAGATAGATGATAGATAGATAGATAGATAGATAGATAGATAGATAGATAGATAGATTACAGATAGATAGATAGATAGATAGATAGATAGATAGATAGATAGATTACAGATAGATAGAGATAGATGTAAACTTTCTGAGATGCCTAAGATAAATGCCTCCTTTGCTGTTCTCTGAGTTATTTTTCTAAGAAATTCTCAAATTATGAAGTGCTTTCAATGTAAAATACATGCAGAGGAAAGGGAAATGGGATTTACAATTCTCTTTGTTTGAAAGAGCTTCTGATACTTTTGTTTTAGGCGACTGTAGGGAACCTGCCCACAGAGCTAGAAGATGGAAAATCTTTTGCACTCACTTTGTAATATCCTAAAATTTGAGCAGAGAAAAAAACATAACCAGGTTAGCAATCCTCCCAGCAGCTCTGAGGAGGCAGCAATTTAAGCATCATGATTGATTAACAGCTGTCAACTTTCTAAAAAAGACCCATCCATTTGGCAATAATAAGCTCCTTTTTTTGCCAATCTCTGAAGACTGGTGGTGGTATGGAAATGGAAGTGAGCATTTCACTAGAGACTTTTCCTTTTTTCCGAATCTTCTTCAAAGTACTTTAATTGAATATGGGAGAAAATAAACCATCAACTATAATTGCACTTTCAAAACCTATTGTTTTGCTATTAAGAGACACTGCATACACCTCCAGCTTCTTTGACAATGTCATGAACTCTCGTGCCCTGTAAATATAACCAAGGCACTAGGATTGTATTCAGGCGCTAGGATTGTATTCAGACACATTGGATTCATATATATACACCATGTTTTCCCAAAAATAAGACCCTGTCTTATATATTTTTGCCACCAAAAAAGGCAACAGGTTGTTCTGACCCAAGCCTCATTCAAATCAAATAAACATAAAGTATATATGAAAGTGAGCCTTTTTAATGCGTCTCTGTGAATTCTGTTCATTCACAGCAAAGAGTCATTAAAACAAATTGTCCCAGATAAGAGCAAGCCCTTTCAAGGTTACAAAAGGCTGCCAAGAACACAAGATTAATTGCAGGGAAATATCCAAAACCAAAAGTCTCCAAAAACAAACCAGAATAGGCCGGACTTCCACAAGAACTTGGAGTTGAAAGAACTTCTTTGCTTCCTGAAAAGAATCCCATCTCTGAGGGCTGGCTTTTATCCCTTAAGGGAGGATCCATTACCTTGCAGCCTTACTCTCGAGTCACCAATGCTCCTACAGCTGCTCTTTCCTTTGAGCAGCCCTGTGCGTGTGCGCGCACTGGGCACAGTCTCCTCAGGGTCCTCTGCATCACTGCTGCCAGACTCCACAAGCTCCAAAGGCAGCACCCCACTCTCCAATAGCCCTGGCCCCATCCCTGCATCACATGCAGGCCCCTCATCCGAGTCCTCGCTCTCCGAGACCTCAGCCATCCACACCTGCTGCCAGCGAACCACAACACAAGTCTTATTTTGGGGGGATGTCATCCACTGACTAACTTCACTTGCATGCGTCGCTCCCGGCCTCCTTTTCTCTGTCAGAGGCCTTCAGGAATTTCTTCAAATACATAACAGCCTGTCTGTGTCTGTGTGTGTGTCTGTCTGTCTGTCTGTCTGTCCAGTTGCTATTGCTATCTGTAGAAATGACTTTTTAAATCGTTAGTGTTCATTTGCCAAAATCCACTTCAAAATACATGTTGTGGTTGACTTCAATTGCTGGCAACAGAAATGCATTATTAGAGAAGACAAGCATGTATCTCTTTGCAATGAGTGGGCGTTTTCAAACTGAATGCCAGAACTGAATGACCTAAATTCTACCCTCACTTGTAAAACTTTTACAGCGCCATATCATCTTTCTCTTAATTAAATCCTTTGAACTATTGGCTCTCTGAAATTAAAACTGGAAAAAAATATTATCTAATTAATGTGTCAGATGCTATGAGAGTTGCAGATCATCAAATTCTTTTCTGAGCCTCACAACACTGAGGACATGTTCTACAGAAAAAAAATTAAGCAGATCAGTGCTCCTAATCTGAGTGGCTGTTAACGTAACAGTTGGGTAGGTAATGAGTTTGCTCAAAACTCAAAGTCGAATACAGGCTAGAATAGATACAGATTCAGATTAACAGAGTTGGAAGGGACCTTGTAGGTCATCTAGTCCAATCCCCTTGCACAAGCAGGAGACTCTACACCATTTATGACAATCTTTTCTTGAAAGCCTCCAGTGATGAAGCTCCCACAACTTCCAAAGTCAACTTCTGTTCCATGGGTTGATTGTTCTCACTGTCAGAAAATTTCTCCTTATTTCCAGGTTAAACCTCTCCCTGTTCAGTTTCCATCCATTATTTCTTGTCTGGCCTTTGGGTGCCTTGGAAAATAGCTTGACCCCCTCCTCTCTGTGGCAGCCCCTCAAATGTTGAAAGACTGCTATCATGTCTCCCCTGGTCCTTCTCTTCACTAGACTGGCCATGCCCAGTTCCTGCAACCGTTCTTCATATGTTTTAGCCTCCAGTCCCCTCATCATCCTGGTTGCTCTTCTCTGCACTTTTTCTAGCATCTCAACATCTTTTGTATAGTGTGGTGACCAAAACTGGATGCAGTAGTCTAGGTGTGGTCTTACTAAGGCCTTATAAAGTGGTATTAGTACCTCACTTGATAATAATTCAGAGTATATTTCTATTTGCACTAGTCAAAATAGATTCTGCAAGCTTCAATATGGGTTGGTCATCTGGGCCAGAAGTTTAGCCTTCTAAGTTTTCAGACTCGTGCTAGAGCCCATTCTCAGGGAATTTCTGTCTTCCAGAATATGTTCTTTGGGCTATTCTATGCTTGTTATTTATATTCCTATTGGTTGATTGGTGTGTTGATGGCTGTGGCAATCAGCTGTTGTTTTTTTTCTGCTGCCAAGTCCTAGCTCCTAAGTATTTGATGAGCTGGTGGTAAATCAGCACTTCTGTTGACTGACGAGGGGCCCATTTCCCAGGTTTCAATTGTTTCTCTGGCTGTTTTTGTACCTGCTCATCCGACAATCTTAGTAGCTGTGAAATTGAATGAAGGTCCTTGTTCATTGCAATATGAGGCTAGCAATGAGTTTGATCGCGCGATTGTATTCTTAAAATCTGATGATTAGCTTCCTCCCTATATGTCCTACGTAGTTACAAGGGCAATGAATGCAGGGGATCCGGTAGATAACATTAAAAGTATCTCCCACCTCCCAGCAATCTTTGCAATTAATATAGTTGCCCCTGGGTGGGTGGATGAGGTCCACTTGCAGAAAAAGAATAGATTCTTCTGAACCTGTTTCATTCTAATCCTCAGATTTTATGACACTCTGGCCACAATCTTTCTCTCTCTAGAGCTCTGGCACATTCTAAATGGCAGTATCTTGGCAATCAGATGCATTAAAATGCAATCTACACACAGAAATGTTGTGTAACTGCCATCATGTTGAAGGAGAACGAGACTGAAATAGTGTTTTCTATGACAGCGGTTTCAAATGAGAGATATTTTTTTACAAATAAAACTAAGGCATCTCAATCTCTTTACCTGAGATTTGAACATCACTAAGGATTGTCCCGAAGGTGTTTCTGTTTTTCCAAAAGGCAACTGGAACTTTGTTTTTCCCTTGAAGACATTTCACTTTCTCACCCAAGGAGCTTCTTTAGAGAAAAGACTAAATCCAGTTGCCTTTTTTAAAATTTAAATTTATTGTTTTATCATAGAAAATAAAATGCAGAACAGTAAAACAAACAAACAAAATGAAATTAAGCAAAAAACATAGTGTGCAAAAAAAGAAGGAAAATGGTCAGTTAGATTTAACATTTAACATGCAGGAGCCACCCTGGCTGAGTGCTGAAAGAAAAGAAAGGAATAAATTATCTTCTCCTTTTACAAATAGAGATAGATATTTTGTAGATAGATAGATAGAAGAGAGAGAGAGAAAGAGAGAGAGAGAGAGCAGGAGGGGATGGGAGGGAGGGAGGGGGATGGATGGATGGGAGGTAAGTAAGTAGGTGGGTGGATGGATGGATAGGTAAGTAGTTAGGTAGGTAGGTAGAAAGAATGATATATGGATGGGTGGGTGGGTGGATGGATGGATGGATGGACAGGTAGGTAGGAAAGTAGGGAGAGAGAGAGAAATAGAGAGAGAGATAAAAGAAAAAGAAAGAAAAATCCATCAACAGGTTGAGCTAGACACCAAGGGTCTTCAAACATGGAAAGTTTAAGACTTGTGGACTTACTTCCAGAATTCCTGAACTAATATGACTGGAGGAGGAATTCTGGGAGTTGAAGTCCACAAGTCTTAAAGCTGTCAAGTTTGAAGACCCCTGCATTACACTAACCTTCAAATCCCTTGTTAACCATCTGCTATTATATTTGGCACATAGCAAGTCCACAAACGGTTTCCAGTCCCTTCTATAGCTGTCTCGTCCATTATCTCTAATCAAAGCAGTTAATTTCACCATCTCCACTAATTGGGTCGATTTCAAAATCCATTCTTCAACAGTCAGTACCTCTTTTTATTTCCAGTTTTTGGCAAGTCCAGTTGCCTTTGGAGAAACCACCTTTGGGACAATCATGACTGAGAATCTCCATGGATGTCATTAAGGGCTATAATAATCCCTGTAGTTTGGGTTTGAGAGCCTTTGTGAATTGAAAGAGACTCCTAGCTTCATCATTGACTCTACTCCAGTGTAAATCTTTTATCCTTTGTAGGTGTGCAATAACATCTTGTGAGCAGCAATAGCTAGTTGACTTACCTAGTGTTCTGACCCATGCCCTTTTCCAACAAATCAAACACAATCCAAAAGGAACAGAAACCTTGTAATGCTTTTACAAAATAATTAGCTGTGATAAGCACAAGACTTGCCAAACTGTGCAAGCCTTGCCAAAAGATAACAGACAAGAAATAATTTGCAATACAAGAATCTTCAAACACAAACTCAGGATACTGGAATGTCCACGAGGCTGGGGTTTCAAAACATCTTTGCCTTCTGCAAAATATGTTCATTTCACAGCTGGCTTTTATCTTCTTGAAGGAGGGGCTATTACCTTGCAGCCTTACTCCTGAGTCGCCCGTGCTGTTGCCTATGAGCAAGCCTTGCACATGCACTTGGCACAGGCTCCTCGGGAACCTCCTCATCACTGCTGTCAGCCCCCACAATCTCTGAAGGTAGCAGTCCACTCCCTAATGGTCCTGGCCCCTCATCTGAGTCCTTGCTCTCCTCAGCCATCCGCACCTGCTGCCGACTAACCACAACACCTAGGGATTGGTTTATTGTATGGAAACAACCAGGAAATTCGTTGTTATATATTTGTGCCTTAACCCTTGACTATATAGATACCATTGATTCAAGCTTGGATTTTAGCTTCCTGCAAAGGTTAATTTACTAATTGTTTCTAAGTGTCACATGATAAAGCAATCTGGGAAAACATTGAAGTGGTTTGGTAGATAATATGATAAAAATATACCAGAGGGAAAAAATGTGAATTTCCCTCTATAATTTGGGAGCAATTTACTTAATGTATACTCTGATATTTTTATACCTTCATAAAATTGCTTCTGAAGGCATCTTATTATATTTGATTTTTTTTTGTATAAATCTTTATTTCATTGTTAGAGTGGTGTGGTAGCCTCACAATCAGGAGGCTGTGAGTTCAATCCTAGGTAGAGGTAGATATTTCTCTCTCTGGGCAGACTGGGAATATATCTGCTGGGGGGGAAAAAAACCCTCCGCACTGGTGACAGGAAGGGCATCTGGCCAGTAAACACTCAGCTCCACTCAGTTGCCCAGATTCTATCCTGCAAGGGATTATGGGTCATTAAAAGAGGATGGTGATCTTTATTTCATTGTTAAAATTAGGTGGGTGGGGCAGAGAGAAGGTGAAAGGGAAAGTGGAAATGCACTGATTTGAATAGTTGTAAAAGAAGAAGATTCAAAAATATTAGTAAGCATATTCATTTTATTTCTGACATTTTCTGCTTAGTAGCCGTTCCTCTACTAATTATATTCCCCGAAGGTCTCACTGGTTCAAATAGATAAATAAATAAACATGGACCAAGGCCAGCCACAGTTAAGTATATTCTGTGCCTAATAAGGAAAGGTGAGGATGAAATTGATCTCCCTATGGAAATCTAACAAACTTAGGTAATGTCTAATTTTGTCTTAACAGTATTCAAACTTTTTAAGATCCTGGCATGAAATCTGAGCATCTTGTGTTGTTCGTATCAAAACATTTAGCAAATCTGATTTGATTCAATCAGAGCTTCTTTTAGTGCTCAAAGCATCACGACAAAACCTCAAATTGCATTATAAATTGTGTTTTGAAACTCTAAACTTTCACAGAACACGCTTTGATTTTATTTTTGAAAGTGAATGTTGTCATGTTATCTTTTCAACATCCATCTGAAGTCAGGGGTCATCACGTCCATCAACACATAAAAACAACCACCAATACAGTTCCTTTTTGGCATGGAACTTAATCAATTAATATTTTAAAGATGTGGAATGCATTGATGTCAAACAGCGCAGCCAGAACCTTAATACTGTAGTAAGGAGGGAGGGGGAATATCCCTTGTAAAACAAGAAAGCAATAATTGATGCAAGCATTGTGGAAAACCAAGCAGAATCTGTGCAGGGAGAAAAAAAATACTGTAAATTGAACTAGATCACACAGGAATGAAAAAAAATAGTATTTTCTTGGTGCTCTGCATTGCAGAATGCAAATTTTAGCAGAAAAGATTTAAATGCCAATAGGCTTCCAGACCAAGCTACCAACTCAAGAATACATCCCTTTCTTCCTCCTTTTTTGCACTATTATCCTGTATGATAGACAGATATGTATGTGTGGATGGATGGATGGATGAATATCTGCAGGGAAAAATCACTGTCCTGTTATTCAACAATTTTGATAAGATAAGATAAACTTTATTATCATTTTCTACTGTGAGCACACTGGCACACATTAAAAATGAAATTCTTTTTTTTTTTTTTAACCAAATTTTATTCAATTTTTAACAATTTTTTAAAACAGCTCTTTTCAGTAGACAGCATGTTCGAAGTCATCACTTTTACATGCAAATGTGACAGTAGATCTATATTCCTTTTTAAACATTTGACTTCACTTCTATTCCATTTTAGCGGACAAAGGGTCAAAAAATTAATCCTAATCTTAATCTCATTCTGTATAGCCCCCAGTTCATTTCGAGTTAATTGCAAATATACATATATATTTTAAAACTTCATGTATAAATCTTACAAATAACAATATATTTGCCCATCATATTAAAGATAAAGTTCATCCATGTCTAACCTTTAATTATCTTCACATTGTTAATACTCTTTTATCATTTACAGAATTCTTTTGTCCGTCCAGATTTGCCCTTTCATCACATATTCTCACCATAATTCTAAATCCATACCCATGTTAACACTAAAAGAATGAAAAACCTAGACTTGCACCCTTTTACTACTTTGAAAGTGACACCTCAGTGGTTAATATAGTAACATAATCATAGTCATTCCTTCAAAACGAAAGATAGAGAAAAAGAAAAGAAAATGGAAAAAGCTCCCTTACAATATATCTCTAATCGGTTGGGTTCTGCAACACATATCCCCCTAAAATTAATTTATGGTTCCAATAATAATAAAAATAACTAATCTTGGTTATTGACAAATCCCATTTTAAGCACTTTCTAAAATCATTTCAATTAATTCAATTCATCTAATCATCATTTAGCTTTTGTGGATAAGAAATGAAAGAATGTGACCTTTACCAGTGAAAATTGTCAGTAACCCCTATTGTTTTACACTTATAATTACAATAGATTTTATTACCATTTCATGCAGAACCCCTTTAAATTCGCCAGCCATTGTCTCTATGCAAACAAGTGATGAGTGATTCTATCTTTTGTGTGTGATCTCATGATCCTCTTTATCCAGTTTGAATCTTTGATTTTTCTGCTCTATCCTTCTGATCTCCATGCCTTTTTAATACCTTCTTGTTTCTTTTTTTGATCCATCCTCCCTTTATTTGTGATTTGAAGATTAAGTCTTTTATGAAGTGTTTCCCTTTTCTCCCCTATGATCCTGATCTTCTGTCCAGTTTAATCTCTTTATGATTTCTTTGACCTTAGAGTGATTTTCAGAATGTTCCCCTTTTAGATACTTTTAGGTTCCTTTTTTTAGCCACCCTTCCTTTCCTTTTATTTGTATTAATCTTTGTATTAATTGTCTTTTAAATGGTTTCTCCTCATGCTGGCTCCACCTTTCCACGGCTTCTTCTTTTCTTTATTCAGCACCAATGCCCATAGCAACATGCTGTTAGTTCAGTCACCCTGTAACAGTTCTTTCATACTTTTAAACTCCATTTTTAATTCTTTGGATGACCACCAAAATTTTAATTTTCCTTGTTTCTTCTTCTTTAAATTTTCTATGATCCTAACCCAGGTCCAGAATCTATATCAATATTACCAATTAGTCCGTAATCCGTCTTTTGTGTATTCAAGCTTTCACTTTCTATAAGTCCTGCCTCTTTTAAATGTAGCAACTCCAATCCACAAAGGAACAAGATAGTTTTTACTTCTTTAGCTTCAATTTTTCTCCACAAAGTGGCACTTTCTGCAGAGTCTTAACCTTTTCCTTATTTTGATAATCAAAGTTTCGAGCCCAAACTTAAGTTCTTAGCTTTTTCCTTTCCCGTTCAAGCCCCTTATAGCTGTCAGAAATATTTTACTTATTTTTCTTCACTTGAACTCGCCGCTGCTCTCTCTTTTCAAAACTCATCTTATCTTAATCCCGGGTGCCTTGATCTTACCATCCGACACCGTTCCTCTGTCAACTTCCTCCTGCACCAATCTTAGTCCCTTGAGACCTTCCTTCGAGTGGCTATTTTGACCACCGCTTGACGCTTCGGAGGGAAGAGACCAGACCGGGGAGATGCGGCTCTCACTCTGGCTGGCAGATTTCTTTCTCCGCCGCTCTTACGAGTAGCTTCAGCCCCAACCTTGCAGGATCGCTCCTCCGACGAAGAGCCAGGCTGCGCGTCGGACGATCACAAACCGTCGCCTTCGTTTTCGAAGGCTCAACCCGGAAGTCATTAAAATGAAATTCTATTGCCTACTCAAAGAAAGAGTGTGTGTGTTCTGACCCACACCTTGTTCCAAGGAAACAAATAGGAAGCAGAGGTAACAGAAAAATCTTTTAATGATTCTTTACGAATTCTGTTCCTTCATGGTGAAAAGGCTGCTTCAAACTAATTGTCTCTGATAAGAACGAGCCTTGCCAAGATGGTGCAAGGCTGCCAAGAACACCAGATAAAGTTACTAAGAAATATTTCAAACACAATGAGTCCCAAACACCAACCAAGATATTCCAACGCCCACCAGGCTTGAGTGCAAAAACTTTTGCTTCCTGCAAAGAACTCCCATTTCTCAGCTGGCTTTTATCACTTAAGGGAGGGGCCATCACCTTGCAGCCTTACTCCTGAGTCTCCCGTGCTGCTGCAGCTGCTCTTGAGCAGCTCCTCGCATGTGCACTGGCACAGGCCTCGAACCTCTTCATCACTGCTGCCAGCCTCCACCATCTCTGAAGGCAGCATTCCACTCCCTGATGGTCCTGGCCCCACCCCTACCTCACACGCAGACCCCTCACCTAAGTCCTCACTCTCCGAGACCTCAGCCGTCCTCACCTGCTGCCAGCAAACCACAACAGTGTGTGTGTGTGTGTGTGTGTTCCATTGGTTAATTGCCCTCACTGTTAGGAAGTCTCTTCTTAATTCCAGGTTGCTTCTCTCTTTGATCAGTTTCCAACCATTATTTCTTGTTCTACCCTCTGGTGCTTTGGAGAATAATTTGACTTCTTCTTTTGTGGCAGCCCCTCAAACACACACACACACACAATCTCCATATCCATACATAACACACATATACACATGCTATATACATGCATACATGCATACCTGGCATGGCCATCTCACCACTACCATCTCACCATCAGCCAACTCACCACAGGTCGACCCAGTGTGGGACAATTCCAGGCAGGGTAACTCAATGTGATAAATATTTCATTATTGACAAAATGGAAGTAACTGTGTGGCCCACCAGCCACATTTCCTGTCCACCTGTACCCTACTGAAGCCCACCCTTGTTCCTTAACTGTTCCCTTCCCTGGCAGCTCTGTGCATGCACATTGGGAACAGGCTCCAGTTGTTCTTCTTCCCACTGATCTCCAGCTCTGAAGACAGCTAATAACTGTCAGATGTCCCTGGCCCCCTCTGCTGCCTCCTACACAGAGCACCCATCCAGCCTTCCCCAGACTCCAGGACTGGCCCATGTTCCTCCTCAACCTCCTTACTGTCTGAATCTTCCACCAGCTCTACTGGCCACTGGCAGGCCACAACACACATGACCAAGGGATGGTGCATTGGTCATAAGTTTGAAAAATGCTCATAAGTCACTTTTTTCAGTGTTGTTATAACTTTGAACGGCCACTGAATGAACTCTTGTATGTTTTTTTTTTTTTAATTACATTTATATGCCGCCCTTCTCCAAAGACTCAGGGCGGCTTACAATTTTTGGAGCACAACCCAATGTTGAGATCAGCCTGTATATATGTTGGACTTTAAGGCAATTATTTTTGTTAAGATCTGCTACCATGGTTTATTTTAACAAATGCTTTGTAGGAGTTTATGAGAAAAGAATGCTTACTTTGAAGAAGTTCACACTTTCTTCAGAACAGCCTCATTAAAAAAGGCAGAAATTCGAAGTGGTTTCAGTAATGGGCCTTAAGTGTTAGATAATGCTATCAATTATTGAAATTCATTAATTAAGCAAAATATTTGCTGGAAGTTATATCATAACTCTCTCATTCAGAAGTTTTTGCTATCAAAACAGAATCTCATTAAAATTTTACATGCTAATCAGCATGTTTACTATTTCTTTCTTTCTTTTCTTCCCAACTACAGTTCTTTTACACCATGGGTTTTATACCAATTAACTTGCAGGGGAAATGTAATCTGTAGGTTGACATAATTGTCCAGATATACATTGTTCTGACCCAGGCTTAGCAGAACCAAGATACAGACTCCTTGTCCTAAAAAACCCTCTTTATTGAGTTACTGTGAATTCACACACAGAAAAGTCCCAGCAATAATCCTTCCAAGGCTTAATTGCAAGAACAGATCTTATCAGTCCTTGGATAGTTGCCAGGCCAAGAGCTTCCAGTCTAAAGCTGTACATTAAATACCTGGCAAGGAGTCTCTGTGAGGCACGAACTCTGATAAGCAAATCTTCTAAAAGAAATGTGAACTAATTGTCTCCTGCAGCTACCACTCTCCTTTTGCTTCTGTTTATTCCCAAGGAGGGCCCATTCAATGTCCATGTGTGCCTTTCTTCCTGAGTTGGCCCCTGTTCCTTAATTGTTGTCCTCTCCTGACAGTTCTGTGCATATGTGCATCTGGAACAGGCTCCAGCTGATCTTTTTCCCTACTTATCTTGAACTCTAGATGGCCCTGCCCCTCTCTCTGCTTCCGATCCAGAGCCTCCATCAGAGCCTTCCCAGACTCCAGGACTGGCCCGAGTTCCTCCCAACCTCCTCCCTCATCAGAGTCTGGTGCCAGCTCCACTGACAGCTGGCGGGCCCCAAGACACATGGACAAGACAGTGGTATAATGAAAGAAAGTTAGGGTGGTATTTAGCAAACCTGCTATAACATCAGTTACGGGTTCACCCAAAGCTGGGCAAATCTGTAGCAGTCCACCGTGATCATCTACCTTCTCCATAATGCTAGAGCAGTGGTTTCAAACTCTATTTCATTGAGGGCCACTTCAGAGTAGTGTTCAACCTTGAGGGAGAGGGGCTGGGGAGAATAGTCAGGTGGGGGCATGGCCAGCTTGACATCACTCATCAAGGCTCCATTCTCAGCCATGATGGCGTCCTGCAGCCCTCTGCCATCAAAAAACCTGAGCTCCAATTTTGCTGGCAGAGGCATCACAGTTTGCTATTTCCAGGGCAGCCCTGTGGGGCGGATCTGAGCACCTCATGGGCAGGGGTGGGCTGTTACTGGTTCGCACCGGTTTGGGTGAACTGGTTGTTAATTTTACATCTGGTTTGTTGAACCGGTAGTTGCAATGACTGGCTGTTCCCACCCACCCTGCCCCTCCCAGGAGTCCCCACACAACTGATTTTGGATCCCAGGTAAGTGCAGGGCCCATGAGGTGGCTCAGGAGGATGAAAACGGGCCTCCTGGAAGTTCTGGAGCCCGGGAGGCCATTTTCACCTCCTGGAGGCCATTTTCACCCTCCTGGAGGCTTGAGGAAAGCCTCTGAAGCCCAAGGAGGGTGAAATCCCCCTGTCATGGTGCAGGAGGCCAACCAGGCCATGCCCACCATGGCCACGCCCACCCAGAAACCAGGCAGAGAACCCGTTAGGGTTACGGTTACTGTTATGTTAGGGTTAGGGTTGTGGTCCAGATCCAGTCCACAGGCCTTGAATTTTGTCATGCCCTGGTGGAGACTGACTCTGAGGAAGAGGAGGAACAGCCAACATGGAGTGGAAGTGTGGCTCCAGAGGTGGTGGAGGAGGCTGGGGAAGGGCAGAGGCCAGCTGAGCAGTCAGAGGAGGACCCAGGCCCATCACCTATCCATCCTAGGGCACGCAGGAGGAGAGGATCAGGGTAAAACATGGTCTACTCAGGAGGAGAGGGCCATGATCCTCTTCATGGTTGCAGGTGTGAGATTTGCGAAGAGTTTGGACCTGGTGCTAACAGATGCTGGAGACAAATTAGTGTTCTATTTTAAAGAAGGTTTATCTTGGTTGATGTTCTTCCAACAGACTGTACCTGGTTACCTTCCTAAAATTGGCAATTATCTATCCTGGTCTGTTGTGGAACTTTATTCAGTGTGGTTTGTTTTTGGTTTTGCTTCGTTATCAGCTCTTTGAATTTGAACTGTGTTTCTTTCCTTTGAAACGTTATTTTGAAAATAGTTTACCCTACACTGTGAACAATTAAACAGTGAAGCCAAGTTGAAGGCATTAAAGGACTTTTAGTTATGTTTTGGTTTTGTTATATTTCTGATATACTCTGGGTCATCACAAATTTGACATCCCTATACTAGAGGAACAAATACAGAAGAAGAACCCAGCAATAAGTCTCGTTTGCTCTTGTTTGTGATAAGGAAGGCTGAATTTAAATTGACTAGGTAGAAATGATGATGATACAAATTGGGAAGCTTTCTAGAAAGCAGGGCACCACCAATATCTACTTACAGGTCCTAAAATCTTGGCCAAACCTTCAGGACTGAAGGTTCTTTCCATCACTGCATTGCCAAAGTCAATCATATGAACTGGATTTTCAGTTATCACATAATCGTTTTCCCCAAATGAATCCCAAGCAGAAAAGTGCTATTTAAAAACAAAATGAGCAAAACATACAATTCTAGTTTGCAAATGAATGATCGCCTCTATAATGCGTAATTATAATTTATATTCTGGACAGTAAAAGTCTGATTGCTGTTATAAATGTTTTGAATTGCACTGTTTGTTGTCACTTAGCAACCGGCATAAATTAGCTTTTAGGGTTTCGAATCAGCAATTGGTGTCAGTATTGAAAGTCTCGAATTTAAATGAGAGAATGATCAATAGCTGTATTTCTATTCTCTGTGTACCAGAAGGCTTCTTCTTGTCCTTACTAATTTGATCTTTTCTAATTGCTTTGTAAAATAAAACTATTAGCACTGAAAAAGGACCTTCTGTTCTTGGACTTATTGTCAAGGTGAGAACTTGTGCAGCTTTGTTAATGGTTGTGTTGTGCTTATGTTGTTGGTCCAAAGCAATAACAGAATCTGGAGAAGCTATTTAAAACTGTTTGGTCACTTTATATTTAAGAGACAAGTGAGAATTAGAATGTCTTACATATGAATATCACAAAGCTTTCTTTTCCAGTGGTGGGGGAGGGGAAGAAAAAACAATTTATTTTCTATTGGTTTGAGTGAAAATGATAAAAATATGAGAGACAGAGAGAGAGAGAGACACAGAGAGAGACAGAGACAGAGACAGATAGATGATACATACATACATACATTGATGGATGGATGGATGGATGGATGGATGGATGGATGGATAGGTGATAAATGATAGAGATAGATAGATGGATGGATAGACAGACAGACAGACAGACAGACAGACAGATGATGGATAGATAGATGATGGATAGATAGATGAAAGATAAAAAGAGAGAGAAGGTGATGGATAAATAGATGAGAGAGGGAGAGTAGAGGGAGAGAGGGAGAGAGAGAGATGACTCTCAATCAGAAAATTGAGAGTTCAATCCTTGGTTGTGGCAAGTGTTTCTTCTAGGCTAAAGAAAAAAATTCTGCTGTGAACCATGTAGTGTCAGGAAGGGCATCCGCCAATAAATGCTCAATTCCATTCAGTTACTCCTAACTCTACCCTGAATTAAAGGATTACAGGGTCATAAAAGGGAGTTTTATGCACACACACATGTGCTGACATAGACATAGATAGATAGACAGACAGAGTATGTACACACACACACACACACACACACACACACACTAATTTCTTTTCTCACTCCTATGAGTGATCTGTATCTTCCTCAATTTCATGTCTCCTAACAGAAGCCTTGGAGTTTGAGGGTTCCACACAGGATCTAAGCTGATCTTAGCACTTCAGTTTTCTGGACAGAGAGCACTGATGTTCTTCCCAAGAGCTGTTGAATCATTCTCCCAGCTTAGGAGTCCCAGCTCTGAGTGCTCCAACCACTGCTGGGGCTGCCTTGGCTTTTACTTTCCACATCCTCTAGCTCCTTCCTGGTACCTTTCCAGCTTCTCATAGTCCTTTTTCTGATGTTGTTCTCACTTCTCAACACCACTGTCTCCTACTTGTTTACTACCATGGTGCTGGTTGATTGGCCAACACCTTTCTGTCCATCTGGACCTGAAAGTTCTACAGGACTTTAGCTTTCCTATTATCTATGATCTTCTGTGGAATCTCCCACCTGGACTTGGGAGGAGTTAGCCCATACCCCTGTGCAGATGTTCCACACAATGCCAACTATTTGCTTTTAGAAAATGGAATTTGGTTCTAGCCACAGCCATCAGGGCAATCATTTCATTAATGTGCTCCATACAACCAAAATTGGCAGGCTTCAGCCCTTTAAAGCAACATGCTTTCAAAATTCCACATTTGCTTGCTAAAAATTAGCTCAGCACTGTGTAGTCAGCTATTATCGTTCTCTCACTTTGTCTCCTTTTGAGGTTTTCTGTAGCTGAGAGGAAAATTCTCAGTGAGGCTGTAAGCATAATCATGCATACACACACAAACACACTCAGGCACCATAAACTGGCATGAAGTCAGCTAAATCATACATACTCAGCAGAAATGGAATCTTACTTTGAATTCCTGGAGTTTTAAATTAATATTTTCCAGCCCACTAGGAATTCTCTTATAGCACAGAAGTTGTCATTTCTTGTTTCACATGATCAAAGAAATAGCAATGCAGATGTCCTCGTGTCTCATTCCATGGTGGGAACAAAATGACTGACTTTAAGGTTTTGTGCACCATATTTCTTTTTTTTTTTTCAGAGTTTTCCTTAAAGATACCAAAGAGTAAGCTGCTGGCTGCTGAAAATGGCAAGCCCAAATACACCCATTGAACTGATCAAAAAACCCCAGGGTATAAACAAATTGATTGAAACTCCAATGGCCTACACAGTGGGATGAACTGAAGATGGTGGAATTGAACTATTATTCAAGTAAATCAGTTGTTTGGCTTCTCTTAGTGAGGAGAGAGAATACTAGATTAAGAATCAAAGGGAATACCTGAACAGCTCTGTGCAGAAGGATAGCCAAAAGAGCTTTATTAGATGAATTTGCACTCCCAGGTAATTTACACTTCATGAGCCTCCTGAAGCAAAAGAGAAATGCTTTCTGCATCAACATTATTTGAGGTTCTCAAGAACCTTTGAAGATGTAAAGGAGATCTACATGGAGGTATCATGGGGGATGAGAGGAGTAAGGCAGGGACCTATTACTCCTGTGTTGATTCCATTACAAAGCTAGGCATCCTCCAGCTTTTTGAACTTCACACAAACTTGGCCATTTGCCATGATGGTTGGGTTGGGAGGAGTGGCAATTAAATAAATAATCTGCAGGATACCACATTGCCTAGTCCTGTTCATCTTCATTGTCTTCTTTTAGTCCTGTTCAGTTAAACCAGTGATGGGATTAAAAAAATTACTACTGGTTCTGAGCGCTGGCTTGGTGGGCATGGTGTGGCTTGGTGGGCATGGCAGGGGAAGGATACTGTAAAATCTCCATTCCCTTCCCACTCCTGGGGGAAGGTTACTGCAAAATCCCCATTCCCTCCCCACCCCACTAACCTGCTTTCCAGCTCCTTTCTCCTGTGCAGGGCAACCAAAGAAAATCCAGCCAATCAGCTGAGACTCAGGAGGTGGTATTTGCTGGTTCTCTGAACTACTCAAAATTTCTGCTACCGGTTCTCCAGAACTGGTCAGAACCTGCTGAATACTACCTCTGAGTTAAACCTCTGTGCTTTAAAAGTAGAGAGAGAGAGAGAGAGAGAAAGAGAGAGAGAGAGGAGAGAGAAAAAGAAAGAAAGAGAAAGAGAGAAAGAAGAGAGAGGAGAGAGAAGAGAGAGAGAGAATTATATAAGCAGTGAGAAGACAGCATTTACAGTGAAATCTGTCAGGCATGCTAAATCAGGAAACAAGCGGTTCAAATGATTGCAGGTTTATGGCATGCTAAACTCTACAAGAAATTGAATTACTAATGGTCAAAGCAAATTGGTTGTAAATAAGAGTCAACAGAATTAAAAGTGAGCTTCGGTCTCTGGGCACAAAGATTTGAGATAATGACATACTTGCAGCCTCTAGACCAGGGGTCTTCAAACTTGACAGCTTTAAGACTTGGGACTTCAACTCCCAGAATTCCTCTCCAGTCATGTTAGCTCAGGAATTCTGGGAGTTGAAGTCCACAAGTCTTAAACTTGCCAACTTTGAAGACCCTTGCTCTATACCACTCTAGACAAATGACTATCCAATCTCTTCTTGGTAACTTCCAGTGATGGAGCATTTACAACTTCTGGAAGCAAACAATTTCAATTGTTCTCACTATCAGGAAATTTCTCCTTAATTCTAGATTGGATCTCTCTTTTGATAAGTTTCCATCTGTTATTTCTTGCCCTGTCCTTTCAGGTGCTTTGGACAATAGGTTGACCCATTCTTCTTTTTGGCAGCTCCTCTTTTCTTTCACTAAATGTTCCCGAACCATTTAGGTAAAGGTAAAGGTTCCCTCACAATGCGTGCTAGTCATTTCCAGCTCTAGGTGCTCATCTCCTCCGTTAAAGTTGAAGAGCCAGCTGTCCAAAGACATCTCTGTGGTCATGTGGGTGGCATGACTAAATGCCGAAGGCGCATGGAATGCTGTTCCCTTCCCACCAAAGTGGTCCCTATTTTTCTACTTGAATTTTTACATGCTTTCAAACTGCTAGGTTGGCAGAAGCTGGGACAAGTAACAGGAGCTCACTCCATTACGTGGTGCTAGGGATTCGAACCGCCAAACTGCCGACCTTTCTGATCGACAAGCTCAACATTTTAGCCACTGAGCCACTGCATCCCTGCAACTGTTTAGGAAGTGGGTATTCTAACAGCTTCTTCTCCTTTCCATGAAAGGCACTCTTTTCTATCAAAGTCAAAGAGAATGGCCAAACACTAATGGCAGAAGACACGGTGCCCAGCACTGTTATTTAAAATTCATCTTAGATACTGTAAGTTATTACAATTAAGGACTTCAAGTATGCTTGTGACTTGATTTATGTATCACTTTATGATGTTAAACTCCCTCATGTGCTCCTATGAATGCATGAGGGCTCACTGGGGTACACTCTGGATCTTTTCCACACAGTTATTAATGTTTGGCACCAACCATATTGAACTTTCCTTCAAAACTTACTCTTTGGCAATCTCATAGAGCCAAGGGCATACAGCATTATAGGACAGATATTGTCTCAATGCCTGTCCATCCAGCACCATTGCCAATTTTGGCAGTTGCTATTATTGGACTGTCTGTACAAATGAACAACCAGTGGGTTTGAAAAGAAACTTTATCCATGCCTCTCAAAAAAAAAAGGTGGGGAAGCAAAATCCTGCATTTTTCAACAGCTTGATCAATTTCTCAACTTCCTTTGATGCAAGTTTCTCTGTTCTTCTCTTTATAGTGCATTGCACAGAGCTGATCTTTTTCTTTCTGGGAAAGAAAAAGCTCAGAGATTTGTTCTATAATCTTTTTTTCCCCATTCAGAACTTTGACAGCACATCAACCAACATCAACTCTCTTGGCTATAAAGTGCACTAACTGTTGAAGTACACTCTCC
Organism: Naja naja; assembly: GCA_009733165.1. NCBI lineage: Eukaryota > Metazoa > Chordata > Lepidosauria > Squamata > Elapidae > Naja > Naja naja. The sequence goes on along the minus strand of CM019151.1, from coordinate 63,272,310 downwards.
ATTTTTCAAACTCTGTTTGCTTCAATTCTGTACAAACTTCAGTGTTATTAGTTTCCCTCATTTTATTCTGTCTCTTTGCATCCATCAAATATTAAACACATGTCGCTTTTAGAGTTTTCAGAATGGGGAGGGAGAAAAAATACAAGAAAACTGTGCTCGACTGGAGAGAGAAGGATAAAGATGAAAATAGGAAAAATCAGAGCAGACTTTTTCATACCCAGGAAATTAACTTGTCTTGGACATTGGTCTATCTTCTGTCAGAAAGGCACGATGTTAATTTTATTAGCTGCATTTCAAAATAATGAGGCCATGACCCCTGGGAAGAAAAATAATCTTTAGCAATTCTGAGTGATGTCAAAATGTGCCGATCAAAATACTAAAAGATAAATAACCACATGCTGTGCTTACAAATATAGACTTCATACAAAGATGAGGTCTGATGCTACAGGTTGACCCAGCTACATTTTCTCCTAATCGCTTATCAGTAATAAGCAACTTATAGCAAAAGTAAAACTATTTTTAAAACCAATATTTATCAGATAAATATTGCAAATGATTGCTGTTTAACTAGCAGGATTTAAAGTTCAGCTGTCGGAGCTAGTGCTAGAAATGGAATTGTACCCTATCTTGATCTGGAAAACAGTAACAATAATTATGGCTATGAAACTGCTGTTCCATCTTTCATTTATGAAGTTCCTGGGGCTCCATTAAGCAACTTTATTTAACATCATGCCTTT
>CM019151.1:63232837-63270573 GCA_009733165.1 Naja naja | reverse complement strand
ATGGCTGTGGCAATCAGCTGTTGTTGTTTTCTGCTGCCAAGTCCTAGCTCCTAAGTATTTGATGAGCTGGTGGTAAATCAGCACTTCTGTTTGACTGGACGAGGGGCCCATTTCCCAGGTTTCAATTGTTTCTCTGGTTGTTTTGTACCTGCTCATCCCACAATCTTAGTAGCTGTGAAATTGAATGAAGGGTCCTTGTTCATTGCAATATGAGGCTAGCAATGAGTTTGATCGCACATTGTATTCTTAAAATCTGATGATTACTTCCCCCCTATATGTCCTACTAGTTACAAGGGCAATGAATGCAGGGATCCGGTAGATAACATTTAAAAGTATCTCCTACCTCCAGCAATCTTTGCAATTAATATAGTTGCCCCTGGGTGGGTGGATGAGGTCACTTGCAGAAAAAAATAGATTCTTCTGAACCTGTTTCATTCTAATCCTCAGATGATTTTATGACCCTCTGGCCACAACTTCCTCTCTCTAGAGGCTCTGCATCATTCTAATGGCAGTATCTGGCAATCAGATGCATTAAAATGCAATCTACACACAGAAATGTTGTGTAACTGCCATCATGTTGAAGGAGAACGAGACTGAAATAGTGTTTTCTTCTCATGACAGCGTTTTCAAATGAGAGATATTTTTTACAAATAAAACTAACTAAGGGCATCTCAATCTCTTTACCTGAGATTTGAACATCCTCAAGGATTGTCCGAAGGTGTTTTTCTGTTTTTCCAAAAGGCAACTGGAACTTTTTTTTTCCCTTGAAGACATTTCACTTTCTCACCCAAGGAGCTTTCTTTTAGAGAAAATCCTAAATCCAGTTGCCTTTTTAAATTTAAATTTATTGTTTTATCATAGAGAATAAAATGCAGAACGTAAAACAAACAAACAAATGAAAATTAAGCAAAAACATAGTGGCAAAAAAAGAGGAAAATGTTCAGTTAGATTTAACATTTAACATGCAGGAGCCACCCTGGCTGAGTGCTGAAAGAAAAGAAAGGAATAAATTATCTTCTCCTTTTACAAAGAGATAGATTTTTGTAGATAGATAGATAGAAGAGAGAGAGAGAAAGAGAGAGAGAGAGAGCGTGAGGGAGGGAGGGGGATGGATGGATGGGAGGTAAGTAAGTAGGTGGGTGGATGGATGGATAGGTAAGTAGGTAGGTAGGTAGATAGGTAGGTAGAAAGAATGATATATGGATGGATGGGTGGGTGGGTGGATGGATGGATGGACAGGTAGGTAGGAAAGTAGGGAGAGAGAGAGAAATAGAGAGAGAGATAAAAGAAAAAGAAAGAAAAATCCATCAACAGGTTGAGCTAGACACCAAGGGTCTTCAAACTTGGAAAGTTTAAGACTTGTGGACTTCTTCCAGAATTCCTGACTAATATGACTGGAGGAGGATTTCTGGGAGTTGAAGTCACAAGTCTTAAAGCTGTCAGTTTTGAAGACCCCTGCAATACACTAACCTTCAATCCCTCTGTTAACCATCTGCTATTATATTTGGCACATAGCAAGTCCACAAACGTTTCCAGTCCCTTCTATAGCTGTCTCGTCCATTATCTCTAATCAAAGCAGTAATTTCACCATCTCCACTAATTGGGGTCTATTTCAAAATCCATTCTTCAACAGTCAAGTACCTCTTTTTATTTCCAGTTTTTTGCAAGTCCAGTTGCCTTTGGAGAAACCACCTTTGGGACAATCATGAGTGGAGAATATCCATGGATGTCATTAAGGGCTATAATAATCCCCGTAGTTTTGGGTTTGAGAGCCTTTGTGAATTGAAAAGACTCCTAGCTTCATCATTGACTCTACTCCAGTGTAAATCTTTTTATCCTTTGTAGGTGCGCATAACATTCTTGTAGGCAGCAATAGCTAGTTGACTTACCTAGTGTTCTGACCCATGCCCTTTCCAACAAATCAAAAACACAATCCCAAAGATTGAAACCTTGTAATGCTTTTCAAAATAATTAGCTGTGATAAGCACAAGACTTGCCAACTGTGCAAGCCTTGCCAAAAGATAACAGATAAGAAATATTTGCAATACAAAATCTTCAAACACAAACTCAGGATACTGGAATGTCCACGAGGCGGGGTTTCAAACGATCTTTGCCTTCTGCAAAATACGTTCATTTCACGGTACAGCTGCTTTGATCTTCTTGAAGGATGGGCTATTACCTTGCAGCCTACTCTGATCGCCCGTGCTTTGCCTATGAGCAAGCCTTTACACACATGCACTTGGCACAGGCTCCTTGGGAACCTCCTCATCACTGCTGTCAGCCCCACAATGCTGCTGATGTGAGCAGTCCATTCCCTAATGGTCCTGGCCCCTCATCTGAGTCCTTGCCTCCTCAGCCCATCCGCAGCTCTGCTGACTAAACCACAACACCAGGGATTGGTTTATTGTATGGAAACAACCAGGAAATTGTTGTTATATATTTGTGCCTTAACCCTTGACTATATAGATACCATTGATTCAAGCTTTGATTTTAGCTTCCCTGCAAAGGTTAATTTACTAATTGTTTTCTAAGTGTCACATGATAAAGCAATCTGGGAAAACATTGAAGTGGTTTGGTAGATAATATGATAAAATATACCAGAGGGAAAAAATGTGAATTTCCCTCCTATAATTTGGGAACATTTACTTAATGTATTACTCTGATATTTTTATACCTTCATAAAATTGCTTCTGAAGGCATCTTACTATATTTGATTTTTTTTGTATAAATCTTTATTTCATTGTTAGAGTGGTGTGGTAGCCTCACAATCAGGTGGCTGTGAGTTCATCCTAGGTAGAGGTAGATTTTCTCTCTCTGGGCACACTGGGAATATATCTGCTGGGGGAAAAAACAACCCTCCACACTGGTGACAGGAAGGGCATCTGGCCAGTAAACACTCAGCTCCACTCAGTTGCCCAGATTCTATCCTGCAAGGATTATGGGTCATTAAAAGAGGATGGTGATCTTTATTTCATTGTTAAAATTAAGTGGGTGGGGCAGAGAGAAGGTGAAAGTGAAAGTGGAAATGCACTGATTTGAATAGTTGTAAAAAGAGAAGATTCAAAAATATTAGTAAGCTTATTCATTTTATTTCTGACATTTTCCTGCTTAGTAGCCGTTCCTCTACTATTATATTCCCCGAAGGTCTCACTGGTTCAAATAGATAAATAAATAAACATGATGGACCAAGGCCAGCCACAGTTAATAATATTCTGTGCCTAATAAGGAAAGGTAAGGATGAAATTGATCTCCTCTATGGAAATCTAACAAACTTAGGTAATGTCTATTTTGTCTTAACAGTATTCAAACTTTTTAAGATCCTGGCATGAAATCTGAGCATCTTGTGTTGTTCGTATCAAAACGTTTAGCAAATCTGATTTGATTCAATCAGAGCTTCTTTTAGTGCTCAAAGCATCACGACAAAACCTCAATCGCAATTATAAATTGTGTTTTGAAACTCTAAACTTTCACAGAACACGCTTTGATTTTATTTTTGAAAGTGAACATTGTCATGTTATCTTTTCAACATCCATCTGAAGTCAGGGGTCATCACGCCATCAACACATAAAAACAACCACCATCCAGTTCCTTTTTGGAATGGAACTTAATCAATTAATATTTTAAGATGTGGAATGCATGATGTCAAACAGCCAGCCAGAACCTTAATACTTTTAGTAAGGAGGGAGGAGGAATATCCTTGTAAAACAAGAAAGCAATAATTGATGCAAGCATTGTGGAAAACCAAGCAGAATCTGTGCAGGGAGAAAAAAATACTGTAAATTGAACTAGATCACACAGGAATGTGCTCTGCATTGCAGAATGCAAATTTTAGCAGAAAAGATTTAAATGCCAATAGGCTTCCAGATCAAGCTATCAACTCAAGAATACATCCCTTTCTTCCTCCTTTTTTGCACTATTATCCTGTATGATAGACAGATATGTATGTGTGGATGGATGGATGGATGGATGGATGAATATCTGCAGGGAAAAATCACTGTCCTGTTATTCAACAATTTTGATAAGATAAGATAAACTTTATTATCATTTTCTACTGTGAGCACACTGGCACACATTAAAAATGAAATTCTATTGCCTACTCTCAAAAGAAAGTGTGTGTGTGTTCTGACCCACACCTTGTTCCAAGGAAACAAATAGGAAGCAGAGGTAACAGAAAAATCTTTTAATGATTCTTTACGAATTCTGTTCCTTCACGGTGAAAAGGCTGCTTCCAACTAATTGTCTCTGATAAGAACGAGCCTTGCCAAGATGGTGCAAGGCTGTCAAGAACACCAGATAAAGTTACTAAGAAATATTTCAAACACAAAGAGTCTCCAAACACCAACCAAGATATTCCAAACGTCCACCAGGCTTGAGTGCAAAAACTTCTTTGCTTCCTGCAAAGAACTCCCGTTTCTCAGCTGGCTTTTATCACTTAAGGGAGGGGCCATCACCTTGCAGCCTTACTCCTGTGTCTTCCGTGCTGCTGCAGCTGCTCTTTGAGCAGCCCTTCACGCATGCGCACTGGGCACAGGCTCCTTGGGAACCTCTTCATCATTGCTGCCAGCCTCCACCATCTCTGAAGGCAGCACCCCTACCTCACACGCAGACCCTCACCTGAGTCCTCACTCTCCGAGACCTCAGCCGTCCTCACCTGCTGCCAGCAAACCACAACAGTGTGTGTGTGTGTGTGTGTGTGTGTTCCATTGGTTAATTGCCCTCACTGTTAGGAAGTCTCTCCTTAATTCCAGGTTGCTTCTCTCTTTGATCAGTTTCCAACAATTATTTCTTGTTCTGCCCTCTGGTGCTTTGGAGAATAATTTGACCCCTTCTTCTTTGTGGCAGCCCCTCAAACACACACACACACACACAATCTCCATATCCATACATAACACACATATACACATGCTATATACATGCATACATGCATAGCTGGCATGGCCATCTCACCACTACCATCTCACCATCAGCCAACTCACCACAGGTCGACCTAGTGTGGGACAATTCCAGGCAGGGTAACTCAATGTGATAAATATTTCATTATTGACAAAAATGGAAGTAACTGTTGTGGCCCACCAGCCACATTTCCTGTCCACCTGTACCCTTACTTCCGAGTCGACCCTTGTTCCTTAACTGTTCCCTTCCTCCTGGCAGCTCTGTGCATGCGCACATTGGGAACAGGCTCCAGTTGTTCTTCTTCCCCACTGATCTCCAGCTCTGAAGACAGCTAATAACTGTCAGATGTCCCTGGCCCCCTCTCTGCCTCCTACACAGAGCACCCATCCGAGCCTTCCCCAGACTCCAGGACTGGCCCATGTTCCTCCTCAACCTCCTTTCTGTCTGAATCTTCCACCAGCTCTACTGGCCACTGGCAGGCCACAACACACATGACCAAGGGGATGGTGCATTGGTCATAAGTTTGAAAAATGCTCATAAGTCACTTTTTTCAGTGTTGTTATAACTTTGAACGGCCACTGAATGAACTCTTGTATGTTGAGATCAGCCTGTATATACGTTGGACTTTAAGGCAATATTATTGTGTAAGATCTGCTACCATGGTTTATTTTAACAAATGCTTTGTAGGAGTTTATGAGAAAAGAATGCTTACTTTGAAGAAGTTCACACTTTCTTCAGAACAGCCTCATTAAAAAAGGCAGAAATTCGAAGTGGTTTCAGTAATGGGCCTTAAGTGTTAGATAATGCTATCAATTATTGAAATTCATTAATTAAGCAAAATATTTGCTGGAAGTTATATCATAACTCTCTCATTCAGAAGTTTTTGCTATCAAAACAGAATCTCATTAAAATTTTACATGCTAATCAGCATGTTTACTATTTCTTTCTTTCTTTTTCTTTCCCAACTACAGTTCTTTTACACCATGGGTTTTATACCAATTAACTTGCAGGGGAAATGTAATCTGTAGGTTGACATAATTGTCCAGATATACATTGTTCTGACCCAGGCTTAGCAGAACCAAGATACAGACTCCTTGTCCTAAAAAAAAACCCTCTTTATTGAGTTACTGTGAATTTGTGGCATTCACACACAGAAAAGTCCCAGCAATAATCCTTCCAAGGCTTAATTGCAAGAACAGATCTTATCAGTCCTTGGATAGTTGCCAGGCCAAGAGCTTCCAGTCGCAAAGCTGTACATTAAATACCTGGCAAGGAGTCTCTGTGAGGCACGAACTCTGATAAGCAAATCTTCTAAAAGAAATGTGAACTAATTGTCTCCTGCAGCTACCACTCTCCTTTTGCTTCTGTTTATTCCCCAAGGAGGGCCCATTCAATGTCCATGTGTGCCTTTCTTCCTGAGTTGGCCCCTGTTCCTTAATTGTTGTCCTCTCCTGACAGTTCTGTGCATATGTGCATCTGGAACAGGCTCCAGCTGATCTTTTTCCCTACTTATCTTGAACTCTAGATGGCCCTGCCCCTCTCTCTGCTTCCGATCCAGAGCCTCCATCAGAGCCTTTCCCAGACTCCAGGACTGGCCCGAGTTCCTCCCCAACCTCCTCCTCATCAGAGTCTGGTGCCAGCTCCACTGACAGCTGGCGGGCCCCAAGACACATGGACAAGACAGTGGTATAATGAAAGAAAGTTAGGGTGGTATTTAGCAAACCTGCTATAACATCAGTTACGGGTTCACCCAAAGCTGGGCAAATCTGTAGCAGTCCACCCCGATCATCTACCTTCTCCATAATGCTAGAGCAGTGGTTTCAAACTCTATTTCATTGAGGGCCACTTCAGAGTAGTGTTCAACCTTGAGGGAGAGGGGCTGGGGAGAATAGTCAGGTGGGGGAATGGCCAGCTTGACATCACTCATCAAGGCTCCATTCTCAGCCATGATGGCGTCCTGCAGCCCTCTGCCATCAAAACCCGAGCTCCAATTTTGCTGGCAGAGGCATCACAGTTTGCTATTTCCAGGGCAGCCCTGTGGGGCGGATCTGAGCACCTCATGGGCAGGGGTGGGCTGTTACTGGTTCGCACCGGTTTGGGTGAACTGGTTGTTAATTTTACATCTGGTTTGTTGAACCGGTAGTTGCAATGACTGGCTGTTCCCCCCACCCTGCCCCTCCCAGGAGTCCCCACACAACTGATTTTGGATCCCAGGTAAGTGCAGGGCCCATGAGGTGGCTCAGGGAGGATGAAAAACGGGCCTCCTGGAAGTTCTGGAGCCCGGGGAGGCCATTTTCACCCTCCTGGAGGCCATTTTCACCCTCCTGGAGGCTTGAGGAAAGCCTCTGAAGCCCAAGGAGGGTGAAAATCCCCCCTGTCATGGTGCAGGAGGCCAACTAGGCCATGCCCACCATGGCCACGCCCACCCAGAAACCAGGCAGAGAACCCGGTTAGGGTTAGGGTTACTGTTAGGGTTAGGGTTAGGGTTGTGGTCCAGATCCAGTCCACAGGCCTTGAATTTTGTCATGCTCCTGGTGGAGACTGACTCTGAGGAAGAGGAGGAACAGCCAACATGGAGTGGAAGTGTGGCTCCAGAGGTGGTGGAGGAGGCTGGGGAAGGGCAGAGGCCAGCTGAGCAGTCAGAGGAGGACCCAGGCCCATCACCTATCCATCCTAGGGCACGCAGGGAGGAGAGGATCAGGGTAAAACATGGTCTACTCAGGAGGAGAGGGCCATGATCCTCTTCATGGGTTGCAGGTGTGAGATTTGCGTAAGAGTTTGGACCTGCGTGCTAACAGATGCTGGAGACAAATTAGTGTTCTATTTTTAAAGAAGGTTTATCTTGGTTGGCGTTCTTCCAACAGACTGTACCTGGTTACCTTCCTAAAATTGGCAATTATCTATCCTGGTCTGTTGTGGAACTTTATTCAGTGTGGTTTGTTTTTGGTTTTTGCTTCGTTATCAGCTCTTTGAATTTGAACCGTGTTTCTTTCCTTTGAAACGTTATTTTGAAAATAGTTTACTCCTACACTGTGAACAATTAAACAGTGAAGCCAAGTTGAAGGCATTAAAGGACTTTTAGTTATGTTTTGGGTTTTGTTATATTTCTGATATACTCTGGGTGATCACAAATTTGACATCCCTATACTAGAGGAACAAATACAGAAGAAGAACCCGAGCAATAAGTCTCGTTTGCTCTTGTTTGTGATAAGGAAGGCTGAATTTAAATTGACTAGGTAGAAATGATGATGATACAAATTGGGAAGCTTTCTAGAAAGCAGGGCACCACCAATATCTACTTACAGGTCCTAAAATCTTGGCCAAACCTTCAGGACTGAAGGTTCTTTCCATCACTGCATTGCCAAAGTCAATCATATGAACTGGATTTTCAGTTATCACATAATCGTTTTCCCCAAATGAATCCCAAGCAGAAAAGTGCTATTTAAAAACAAAATGAGCAAAACATACAATTCTAGTTTGCAAATGAATGATCGTTGCCTCTATAATGCGTAATTATAATTTATATTCTGGACAGTAAAAGTCTGATTGCTGTTATAAATGTTTTGAATTGCACTGTTTGTTGTCACTTAGCAACCGGCATAAATTAGCTTTTAGGGTTTCGAATCAGCAATTGGTGTCAGTATTGAAAGTCTCGAATTTAAATGAGAGAATGATCAATAGCTGTATTTCTATTCTCTGTGTACCAGAAGGCTTCTTCTTGTCCTTACTAATTTGATCTTTTCTAATTGCTTTGTAAAATAAAACTATTAGCACTGAAAAAGGACCTTCTGTTCTTGGACTTATTGTCAAGGTGAGAACTTGTGCAGCTTTCGGTTAATGGTTGTGTTGTGCTTATGTTGTTGGTCCAAAGCAATAACAGAATCTGGAGAAGCTATTTAAAACTGTTTGGTCACTTTATATTTAAGAGACAAGTGAGAATTAGAACGTCTTACATATGAATATCACAAAGCTTTCTTTTCCAGTGGTGGGGGAGGGGAAGAAAAAACAATTTATTTTCTATTGGTTTGAGTGAAAATGATAAAAATATGAGAGACAGAGACAGAGAGAGAGAGACACAGAGAGAGAGACAGAGACAGAGACAGATAGATGATACATACATACATACATACATACATACATACATGGATGGATGGATGGATGGATGGATGGATGGATAGGTGATAGATGATAGAGATAGATAGATGGATGGATAGACAGACAGACAGACAGACAGACAGACAGACAGATGATGGATAGATAGATGATGGATAGATAGATGAAAGATAAAAAGAGACAGAAGGTGATGGATAAATAGATGAGAGAGGGAGAGGTAGAGGGAGAGAGGGAGAGAGAGAGAGATGACTCTCAATCAGAAAATTGAGAGTTCAATCCTTGGTTGTGGCAAGTGTTTTTCTTCTAGGGCGCAAAGAAAAAAAATTCTGCTGTGAATTCCATGTAGTGTCAGGAAGGGCATCCGGCCAATAAATGCTCAATTCCATTCAGTTACCCTAACTCTACCCTGAATTAAAGGATTACAGGGTCATAAAAAGGGAGTTTTATGCACACACAGAGTATGTGCTGACATAGACATAGATAGATAGACAGACAGAGTATGTACACACACACACACACACACACACACACACACTAATTTCTTTCTCACTCCTATGAGTGATCTGTATCTTCCTCAATTTCATGTCTCCTAACAGAAGCCTTGGAGTTTGAGGGTTCCACACAGGATCTAAGCTGATCTTAGCACTTCAGTTTTCTGGACAGAGAGCACTGATGTTCTTCCCAAGAGCTGTTGAATCATTCTCCCAGCTTAGGAGTCCCAGCTCTGAGTGCTCCAACCACTGCTGGGGCTGCCTTGGCTTTTACTTTCCACATCCTCTCTAGCTCCTTCCTGGTACCTTTCCAGCTTCTCATAGTCCTTTTTTCTGATGTTGTTCTCACTTCTCAACACCACTGTCTCCTACTTCTTGTTTACTACCATGGTGCTGGTTGATTGGCCAACACCTTTCTGTCCATCTGGACCTGAAAGTTCTACAGGACTTTAGCTTTCCTATTATCTATGATCTTCTGTGGAATCTCCCACCTGGACTTGGGAGGAGTTAGCCCATACCCTGTGCAGATGTTCCTGTACACAATGCCAACTATTTGCTTTTTAGAAAATGGAATTTGGTTCTAGCCACAGCCATAAGGGCAATCATTTCATTAATGTGCTCCATACAACCAAAATTGGCAGGCTTCAGCCCTTTAAAAGCAACATGCTTTCAAAATTCCAAATTTGCTTGCTGCAAAAATTAGCTCAGCACTGTGTAGTCAGCTATACGTTCTCTCACTTTGTCTCCTTTTGAGGTTTTCTGTAGCTGAGAGGAAAATTTCTCAGTGAGGCTGTAAGCATAATCATGCATACACACACAAACACACTCAGGCACCATAAACTGGCATGAAGTCAGCGCTAAATCATACATATACTCAGCGAGAAATGGAATCTTACTTTGAATTCCTGGAGTTTTAAATTAATATTTTCCAGCCCACTAGGAATTCTCTTATAGCACAGAACTTGTCATTTCTTGTTTTACATGATCAAAGAAATAGCAATGCAGATGTCCTCGTGTCTCATTCCATGGTGGGAACAAAAATGACTGACTTTAAGGGTTTTGTGCACCTATATTTCTTCTTTTTTTTCAGAGTTTTCCTTAAAGATACCAAAGAGTAAGCTGCTGAAAATGGCAAGCCCAAATACACCCATTGAACTGTTCAAAGAACCCCAGGGTATAAACAAATTGATCGAAACTCCAATGGCCTACACGGTGGGATGAACTGAAGATGGTGGAATTGAACTATTATTCAAGTAAATCAGTTGTTTGGCTTCTCTTAGTGAGGAGAGAGAATACTAGATTAAGAATCAAAGGGAATACCTGAACAGCTCTGTGCAGGAGGATAGCCAAAAGAGCTTTATTAGATGAATTTGCACTCCCAGGTAATTTACACTTCATGAGCCTCCTGAAGCAAAAGAGAAATGCTTTCTGCATCAACATTATTTGAGGTTCTCAAGAACCTTTGAAGATGTAAAGGAGATCTACATGGAGGTATCATGGGGGATGGTGAGAGGAGTAAGGCAGGGACCTATTACTCCTGTGTTGATTCCATTACAAAGCTAGGCATCCTCCAGAGCTTTTTGAACTTCACACAAACTTGGCCATTTGCCATGATGGTTGGGTTGGGAGGAGTGGCAATTAAATAAATAATCTGCAGGATACCACGTTGCCTAGTCCTGTTCATCTTCATTGTCTTCTTTTAGTCCTGTTCAGTTAAACCAGTGATGGGATTAAAAAAAATTTACTACTGGTTCTGTGAGCGTGGCTTGGTGGGCATGGTGTGGCTTGGTGGGCATGGCAGGGGAAGGATACTGTAAAATCTCCATTCCCTTCCCACTCCTGGGGGAAGGTTACTGCAAAATCCCCATTCCCTCCCCACCCCACTAACCTGCTTTCCAGCTCCTTTCTCCTGTGCAGGGCAACCAAAGAAAATCCAGCCAATCAGCTGAGACTCAGGAGGTGGTATTTGCTGGTTCTCTGAACTACTCAAAATTTCTGCTACCGGTTCTCCAGAACTGGTCAGAACCTGCTGAATACTACCTCTGAGTTAAACCTCTGTGCTTTAAAAGTAGAGAAAGAGAGAGAGAGAGAGAAAGAGAGAGAGAGAGAGGAGAGAGAAAAAGAAAGAAAGAGAAAGAGAGAAAGAAGAGAGGAGAGAGAAGAGAGAGAGAGAATTATATAAGCAGTGAGAAGACAGCGATTTACAGTGAAATCTGTCAGGCATGCTAAATCAGGAAACAAGCGGTTCAAATGATTGCAGGTTTATGGCATGCTAAACTCTACAAGAAATTGAATTACTAATGGTCAAAGCAAATTGGTTGTAAATAAGAGTCAACAGAATTAAAAGTGAGCTTCGGTCTCTTGTGGGCACAAAGAGATCTGAGATAATGACATACTTCGCAGCCTCTAGACCAGGGGTCTTCAAACTTGACAGCTTTAAGACTTGTGGACTTCAACTCCCAGAATTCCTCCTCCAGTCATGTTAGCTCAGGAATTCTGGGAGTTGAAGTCCACAAGTCTTAAACTTGCCAACTTTGAAGACCCTTGCTCTATACCACTCTAGACAAATGACTATCCAATCTCTTCTTGGTAACTTCCAGTGATGGAGCATTTACAACTTCTGGAAGCAAACAATTTCCAATTGTTCTCACTATCAGGAAATTTCTCCTTAATTCTAGATTGGATCTCTCTTTTTGATAAGTTTCCATCTGTTATTTCTTGCCCTGTCCCTTTCAGGTGCTTTGGACAATAGGTTGACCCATTCTTCTTTTTGGCAGCCCCTCTTTCTCTTCGTTTCACTAAATGTTCCCGCAACCATTTAGGTAAAGGTAAAGGTTCCCCTCACAATGCGTGCTAGTCATTTCCAGCTCTAGGGGGTGGTGCTCATCTCCGTTACAAAGCTGAAGAGCCAGCGCTGTCCAAAGACATCTCTGTGGTCATGTGGGCTGCATGACTAAACTCCAAAGGTGCATGGAATGCTGTTCCCTTCCCACCAAAGTGGTCCCTATTTTTCTACTTGAATTTTTACATGCTTTCAAACTGCTAGGTTGGCAGAAGCTGGGACAAGTAACAGGAGCTCACTCCATTACGCGGTGCTAGGGATTCGAACCGCCAAACTGCCGACCTTTCTGATCGACAAGCTCAACATTTTAGCCACTGAGCCACTGCATCCCTGCAACTGTTTAGGAAGTGGGTATTCACTAAAAGCTTCTTCTCCTTTCCATGAAAGGCACTCTTTTTCTATCAAAGTCAAAGAGAATGGCCAAACACTAATGGCAGAAGACACGGTGCCCAGCACTGTTATTTAAAATTCATCTTAGATACTGTAAGTTATTACAATTAAGGACTTCAAGTATGCTTGTGACTTGATTTATGTATCACTTTATGATGTTAAACTCCCTCATGTGCTCCTATGAATGCATGAGGGCTCACTGGGGTACACTCTGGATCTTTTCCACACAGTTATTAATGTTTGGCACCAACCATATTGAACTTTCCTTCAAAACTTACTCTTTGGCAATCTCATAGAGCCAAGGGCATACAGCATTATAGGACAGATATTGTCTCAATGCCTGTCCATCCAGCACCATTGCCAATTTTGGCAGTTGCTATTATTGGACTGTCTGTACAAATGAACAACCAGTGGGTTTGAAAAGAAACTTTATCCATGCCTCTCAAAAAAAAAGGTGGGGAAGCAAAATCCTGCATTTTTCAACAGCTTGATCAATTTCTCAACTTCCTTTGATGCAAGTTTCTCTGTTCTTCTCTTTATAGTGCATTGCTACAGAGCTGATCTCTTTTTCTTTCTGGGAAAGAAAAAAAGCTCAGAGATTTGTTCTATAATCTCTTTTTTCCCCATTCAGAACTTTGACAGCACATCAACCAACATCAACTCTCTTGGCTATAAAGTGCACTAACTGTTGAAGTACACCTCTCCATTTTTCACAAACTCTGTTTGCTTCAATTCTGTACAAACTTGAGTGTTATTAGTTTCCCTCATTTTATTCTGTCTCTTTGCATCCATCAAATATTAAACACATGTCGCTTTTAGAGTTTTCAGAATGGGGGAGGGAGAAAAAAAATACAAGAAAACTGTGCTCGGACTGGAGAGAGAAGGATAAAGATGAAAATAGGAAAAATCAGAGCAGACTTTTTCATACCCAGGAAATTAACTTGTCTTGGACATTGGTCTATCTTCTGTCAGAAAGGCACGATGTTAATTTTATTAGCTGCATTTCAAAAATAATGAGGCCATGACCCCTGGGAAGAAAAATAATCTTTAGCAATTCTGAGTGATGTCAAAATGTGCCGATCAAAATACTAAAAGATAAATAACCACATGCTGTGCTTACAAATATAGACTTCATACAAAGATGAGGTCTGATGCTACAGGTTGACCCAGCTACATTTTCTCCTAATCGTTTATCAGTAATAAGCAACTTATAGCAAAAGTAAAACTACTTTTTAAAACCAATATTTATCAGATAAATATTGCAAATGATTGCTGTTTAACTAGCAGGATTTAAAGTTCAGCTGTCGGAGCTAGTGCTAGAAATGGAATTGTACCCTATCTTGATCTGGAAAACAGTAACAATAATTATGGCTATGAAACTGCTGTTCCATCTTTCATTTATGAAGTTCCTTGGGGCTCCATTAAGCAACTTTACTTAACATCATGCCTTTTCAGGGCATGGGTATCACTCTGTAAGAGAAGGGATGGCAGAACCTGGGGATAGAATGAAAAGTGGAATCAGCCTAGAATCATTATGTAGCCATAAGTGAAGTAACCTCTCTTGAATTCCATTGACTCTTACTTAACTCCAGTTGCTAGCCATTAGCTGAGAAGATTCCTGTGCTTAGGCACAAAAATCAATAAATCAGTTTAACTGAACTTTCAAAGGTAGATCTGGTCCTTTGTTGCCTGGCACACTCAGATTGATATCTTCATCATCTGATCCTGGGATGAAATGGAAATTCTAAACCAGAGTAATCTGATACCTGAAGAGAAAGAATAAATAAAACATAGTTCACACAAGACAGAAATGTACTTAATAAGGGTCCGTTGCTGTATCATTGGCTTAGGCGTTTTAGGACTTGGTGTAAATTTCATTACTTTTGTAGTAGAACTGGTAAAGTCTCCCTTGAGTCAAGTGTGATCCTTGGGGGTGTCTTAGTCATGTGACTCTTGGGAAAGTCCTAACCATGGTGACTCTTGGGGATGTCCTACTCATGGTGTCTCTTGGGGAATTTCCTAACCATGGTGACTTTTGGGGATGTTCTAGTCATAGTTACTGGGCTGGAAGATGGAAGTGGGCTCCAAGCAAATCAGAATAGGGCTCCATTCCTTCCTTGGAGAAAGAACAGAGTGACCCAAATGGCAGTTGCTTTTATGGCAAGCATGCTTGGATTCACACCAGTTAAATTCTGCAGTGAAGGAACAATTTTTTAAAACAAGTTGTTCCTACTCATTTTGTCAAGGTTGGCACTTTCCTAGAATAAATTACTCAGCTTTTTCAGTGGAAGGCAACTGTCCAAAATGCTACCCCCGTGGGCCGTATGTGGAGAGTGGTTTAATTTTACATCCTATAATTTTACATTCCCTAATTTACTCTGCCCTGTTGGCATGCAAGGCATCCTTGCAGTAGACTGCCTTGAGATTCCAGGTCAGGTAGGAAGAAAATATGTCTGCCAACTGATTTTATTTTTTATTGACCCTTTGGGAAGCCCCTGTGCAATTTCATTTGACAATTAAATCCCCTTTGCCATAAATCCTAAGAAGTGTTTGTGATTGGGGAGGGAACTCTCACTACAATGTAAACTGCAAATATGTATCCTTTGCACATTCTAAAATGAAACTTTAAGAAAAAGAAAGGAAGGAAGGAAGGAAGAATGAAAAAGAAAGAAAGAAAGAAAGAAAGAAAGAAAGAAAGAAAGAAAGAAAGAAAGAAAGAAAGAAAGAAACCCTCCAGTTGGATGACTAACTTGGCATATCCATAATGTTGTCAAGCTCTTTGGCAGTTACCTAAAAGCTTAAGATCCCCACCAAGTTCTCTTTATCAAGATTTATTGAGATGAATGGGATAGAATAAGAATTGCAACAGCTCAACGATGTTCAATTTAGAACCAACTGGCAACTCCACTTGCACCTTTAGATGAGGAGTTTTTTATTTCTTTTCCAACAACCTTTCTTTGATCGGACAAGGAGGTGAGTCTCTTTGGGAAATTTGCCCCTGGCTATTGAAATAATGGCCTCCAGACCTTTTAACAATCTGTGCAATGTTTGCTACAGATGTTTCTCCAAGCAATAGGATACATTTGCCATCGCTATATTCTGGGGTCATTTTTTTTTAATCAGCTCAAATTGTGAATATAGCAAATTCAAATTGTTTGGGTTTGTTTGTTTGTTTTTTGCTTTTGATTTTTTTTTCAAAATAAAAATCGCCATGCCATCCTTCACATGTTAAGTCCCATGTAGCAGAATATACCTGATTACTATTATCTCATGCACCCAATCTAAAATCCCATGAATTAAAGAGGTTGGGTCAGCTCCAAACAATATGCTTGGTATTTGTCTCTCCGGCCACTAGATGGAGCGAGAGAGCAACAACAGTATATAAAAGTTATAAACTGAGGCATGACACTCTCAACCTTGACTATCATCATGCAAGGAACCAGTGAAAAGTTTTCAGTAATAATAGCCACTGAAGTGTCGGTCTTTTGTGAATTCATACATTACATTTCTCTTTTCAAACCATTCCACGGAGAGCTACACTCCAAGTTTAACTAAGCTTTCAGTGGGAGGAAAGGCTTTTGTTAGTCCTAAAGCTTCCTGTATACATTTTTACCAGATGACCTTGAGTTCCAACATTATGAGAGAGGGTAGAAAACATTATCTCTCATCATACATGATCTTATATACTTCAGTCATGCTGTCCCCTTATCATCCTCTATTCCAAAGTAAAGACCCGAAGTTGCTGTATTATTGATTTGTGGAGAGTTGCTAATCATTTCCTAGCTCTGTGAAGTTACATGGGTGGCTCAACATTTTTTTTTAAAGTACATTTTCAGAATCTCTAGAATTTTGAAAGAGATGGTAAGCTAGGTTAGAAAAACAAATAAGAGAGAAGGAATCAGAAACACACAAATTTATCATTGCATCCACTGCTTCTCAAGATGCATGATTGGTTAAGTAAATGCATATGAGATTGACAGGAAAAAATAGGCCTTTTCTGAGCATGTGTGAATTTCATATTTATTTATTTATTCGACTTGTATGCCGCCCTATTCCCTAAGGACTCAGGGCGGTGAACATTAAAACAGAGAAAATTTATAGTAAAACAGAATTAAACAAGTAAACAAGCCAAATAAAGTTAAAATAAAACCCAACCCCGGTCATTCAAGGCCGCCCGTTGAAACAACCAAGTCTTCAGGTCCCGGCGGAAGGAGCGGAGGTCAGGGGCCAAACGGAGATCCACGGGGAGCTGATTCCAAAGGGCAGGTGCTCCCACAGAGAAGCCCTGGGGACCGCCAGCCTACAATGTCTGACTGACGGCACCCCAAGGAGGCCCCTCCTATGAGAGCGAACAGGGCGATCGGAGAGTGATGCTGGCAGGAGGCGTTCCCGCAAGTACCCTGGACCCAAGCCATTAAGGGCTTTATAAGTTGTAACTAATACCTTGAAGGCGACCCGGGAGGCAACCGGCAACCAATGCAAGCCACGCAGGAGGGGTGTAACATGGGAGTATCGGGATACCCCCATCACAGCCCGCGCGGCTGCATTCTGCACCAGTTGAAGCTCCCGGACTGTCCGCAAGGGAAGCCCCATGTAGAGAGCGTTGCAGTAGTCAATCCTAGAGGTGACAAGTGCATGAGTAACCGTTCGAAGGGCATCTCGGTCCAAATAAGGGCGAAGCTGGCGAACCAGCCGAACCTGGGCAAAAGCCCCCCTGGCCACAGCTCCCACATGCTCCTCCAAACCGAGCTGTGAGTCCAGGAGGACACCCAGGTTTCTCGCCCTATCCACGGGGCAACACCTCTCCCCATGACCAAAGATGGTACATCCAATAAAGACCGAGATGCCGGTAAGAACAGCCACTCCGTCTTGGTGGGGTTGAGCTGAAGCCTGTTACTACCCATCCAGACCTCACGCCTCCAGGCACCGGGACATCACGAGAGAGCGTCACTGATCTGGCCTGGGGTGGAGATATAAAGCTGGGTATCATCGGCATACTGATGATACCTCACCCCAAAACCTCGGATGATCTCACCCAGCGGTTTCATGTAGATATTAAACAGGAGAGGCGAAAGGACAGACCCCTGCGGCACCCCACAAGTGAGGGGTCTCGGGCTGACCTCTGCCCCCTGCCAACACCGACTGCGAAGCGCCCGAAGGAAGGAGGAGAACCAACGCAAAACGGTTCCCCCACCCCCAATCCTCTAAGCCGCTGCAGAAGGATACCATGGTCGATGGTATCGAAAGCCGCTGAGAGATCTAAAGGACTAGGACAGAGGAAAACCCCTGTCCCGAGCCCTCCAGAGATCATCCATCAGTGCGACCAATGCTGTCTCTGTGCTGTGTCCGGCCCTGAAGCCCGACTGATACGGATCTAAATACTCAGTTTCCTCCAGGAACAAGGGAAACTGCTGAACCACCACGCTCTCAACAACCTTCGCTAAAAAGCGAAGGTTGGAGACAGGACGATAGTTGTTCAAAACGGCCGGGTCCAGGCTTCTTGAGGAGGGGCCTCACCACCGCCTCTTTCAAGGCGGCAGGAAAGACTCCCTCACTCAAGGAAGCATTAATAACTGCCTGGAGCCAGCCGCACGTAACCTCCCTGGAGGCATATACCAACCAGGAAGGGCACGGGTCCAATAAACAAGTGGTGGAGGACAGCCTCCGCATGATCCTGTCCACCTCATCAAGGGAGACCAGGTCAAACTCAACCCAGGTAGGTTCCACCAGACTCACCGCCACCCCATCATCAGACCACTGCCAATCAGAGTCCAAGCCAGCACGAATTCGAGCGACCTTATCCGCCAGATGTAAGCTAAATTCCTCTGCTCTGCCCTGCAACGGGTCATCCCCCCCCCTCAATATGAGAGTGCTATGATTACTCTCAGATTTAATTGGGTTATCTTCTTTTACTTCAATGTGCATAATAATAACAAATTTAAACAAATACATAACACAACAAGGAACTGGATAGGATGTGGCAATACCTAGAGACAGCAGAATAGAAGAGGAAAAAAATTACAAAGACCAGCAAATAGAAATAGAATGACTTTGGCAAAATAAAGCAAAAGTAATCCCAATCAGAATAGGCACCTTAGGTGCAATCCCAAAACAACTGGTGCTGCCCTTAAAGACCATTGGCATTGACAAATTCACCACCAGTCAATTGCAAAAGGCAGCTTTATGCAGTGTAACTTACATCCTGTGACAATACTTCTAACCCCATCAAATATCAACAGCTCTTATTCCAGGTTCTTGGAAAGGACTTGATAGGGAGACAAAAATACCAGATTCAGTCTAAATTTCTGACTGACTGTGTAGAAGGAAGGAAGGAAGGAAGGAAGGAAGGAAGGAAGGAAGGAAGGAAGGAAGGAAGGAAGGAAGGAAGGAAGGAAGGATATTTCATGTATCAATCAATTACAATTTAGTTTAATTATTTACTTTAAGAATGCTCACGTCCCATTGGCTGAAAGATCAACCCAGGCTCAGCATGACTTTACAAGGGATGTAATCTAAATATGGGTGAATTTAGAGCTTGTTTTGGAAGAGGATTCAAGATTGTGCAAAATAAGACTGCCAAATATTTCCTCTAATTTTCTCTCTGGAGGCTTTGGAAGATCCCAGTAATAACAGCCCTTAGATTGCATTTTTCTTTTACTCTTTATTTCATGGAAGGTTTATTTTTTTAATGTTCTAATTTTTTAGGCCTGGTTCCATTTCCTGAATCTTGCAAGTTTGTTTCTCATCAAGGAATTAAGAATGAATTTCATACATCTATCCCCTGATCCTACCCTGAACAGCTGGACTAGTGAAAACAGACTGAAATGTGTTCATGCATGAAATAAATAAAATGTGTAAGACCATCTAAGATGAACTTTGTAGCTTTATTTATTAAAAAAACAAAAAAACATAGAGAATATCATATGGGATCCCCCAATATAACAGTAAAATAAAAACGAGAAAGATGCTTTTGTCAAATGATAATTTTTTTCAGCAAAAGAACCAAAACTCATTTTGTAATGACTGTGCAAATAGTCATCCCTTTTCCAAGCACTAAAATTATTCTTACTCATGCATATTGATGCATGCAGATACAACTTCATTAAAAGAGATTGCCAAGGTTTTAATAACAAACACTGTGTTTCTGTATTTCCTATAAATGCTGTTGCTGCCTCTTAAAAGATTATAACGGCCTAAGCACTTTATTGAAAGAACAGGGTATGGTGAAACTGGGGAAAATAGGGATACATACAATGAGAACCAAATACAAGCTAGGCAATATTGAGTTACTGCTGAACATAACAATTAATAAATACAAGTAACTTAAATTTCACCAGTGATGCTCTGTGTGGGATGTGAGTTTGTCCTTGGATGACCATGTGCCACAGATTAAGATGGATTCTTCTTTGTGCTTCTGCCTTCTCCAAATGCTATAGGAAATAAAGTCTGGCTTCCTAGCGTGCCTTTGGTTTGAGAGTGCTGGCTGATGCATAAAATGGGTTGGGTCAGCTTCAAACAATATACTTTGGTGTTTTGTCTCTCTGGCCACTAGATGGGGCTAGAGAGTAACAATAGTATATAAAGATCATATGTTGGGGCATATTTGTCCCTCCAGCCACTAGATGGGGCTAGAGAGCAACAACACGTTACAAAAGTTATATGGTGGGGTATTACAACCGCACAAGAAATAGCTTCAAATATGGTGAAATCCAGATAATTATTCAGAAATGAGCTGCCAACGGGGAAATGGCACAATGAAGATGGTTCTGTGGCAGAATGAAGAACCAGCAAGTACACTGGTCCTTTGAAACTTCTCTGGACAAAGACAGATCCTGAGGTTGCCCACAGGTGCTCCAGACAGTTGCTCCTCCCAAGAAGACTCAAAGATAGTAGTCTTTTGTGGGTTTATCACTCTAGGAGACAAAGGAATAGACGTATTGCTCAAACCACAGCTGGCCTGTTTGAAGGGACACAGGTTCTAATCACTTTTTGGGGAAAAATATTTATTTGGTCAATGAACAGCAACATTAAATAATAAAATGAGAGATAAAAGAGAATACAGTCAGGATCAAAGAGAAGCCGTGCAATTATATTGGAAATTATAAACTAAACCAAATATGGTTATACTCTAAACACCTTATTACCAATTCTTCATACACTGGCAATAATCAAATGGTGTCTCTTGTGTCAGACATTGGTCTAAATCTGGAACTCATCACAGGGAACTCATATTATTAAGTCTGTTTTCCAGGTTGGATCTGAGCAACCTCAGGTGACTTACACAAAATTCCCCAAGTTTCACTCTGACCTGTTTCTGGCCAGGTCTTTGCCCATCAAACTGGTAATTTCTTCATTACCTAAAATTCCTACAATATTCCTGTGGCTGGAACATCAAAGATAGTCTATTTGCAAGGATAGGATTTTCCGATGGAGACAACACCTGTAAATTCCATTCTCTCTACTTATTGCCAACTCATAAAACATTTTTATGGCCATTTTAGAGTTGCCAACAGAAAGAAAGGGGAGAAAGGGGTTTGAAAGAGCAGTGTGGCAGCTTGGAAATCAAAAGTGCATTCCAGAAATAGTTTTCAAAGATCATAACTAGGTGACTGAAGTTTCTGCTATGCAAAAATCTAACTGGAGAACATGATTGATGACTCTTGGCTATGTGTTTCATTGGAGAATATGAATTATGACACATCCAGAGGGGTGGGGAAAAACCAGGGTCAAGGGTGACAATAAATTATGTGCCTCAGAGTTGGCTACACCCAGGTCATGCCGGCATGTTAACTCCTAATAAATCCTGTTTAGTTTTGAAAGTTTGGCTTGAGACTCATGATTTAATTGGGATAACTGCTAGAATCCTGACACTTCAGAGAATACACCAGAAAAATTATTGGTGGGAATAATACTATCCCATCAATTCTGCCGTGGCTGCCATGATGTCATCAGTTATAGAACATTGAATACCAGAGGAACAGACTCGATCTGAAAGTTGACCCAATATTTTGATCCGGTCTGGATCCGGTCTGTTCCAAATGAAACTAAACCACCTAAAACTTTTGGCTTTGTCTATATATGGATCCTATTCGATCCAAAATGTAGAACAAGATGGCCTTATAAAGATGATAGCTACTTTTCTTCCTTGTCATTTGAGCCTTTTATTTTTGCTTTATTACTGCATTAGTTTAAGAGGGTTTTTTTTAAGTTTAATAAACTCCAGAAAAATATGTTCCTTGAATGCAGTCTTTTACTTCAAACCAACTCTGAAATTTAATCCTCAAATCTGTTGCATAGAAGCTACTCCTGCAAAAGAAAAAAAAATCATAATGTTCTATCTTAAAACATCAAAAACAGGTGTTAAAGTTGCATCACCAAAAACCTTTCAGAAATTACAGCACTTTTCATCCTGTCATCCTTCAACTGAAAATGTCATCCTATTTTGCTGAAAAACAAAAGTATTCAAGCATTTGGAGTTTTCCTCCCTCCTAAATTATATCCAGGAAGAAACGTTTGTCTTTCTGAATAGTTTATGATGTCTCACGATAAATTTTAGAAGGATTATCTAAATTCTTCACATCGTTATTCTGTCTGCCTCTCTAATGCTTCGATAACCAGAACATGGAGAAATACCATAAAGAATATACAACTGTTTTATTTTCTTTTGGAGCAAAAAAATAAAAAAATCACCAGGCATTATTGACAAATAAAACATTATGTATATTTCCCTTTTAAAAATAACTCCTTACTTTTAAAAACAAAAAGATAAAAAAAAAGTTTATCTGAAGTGGCTCCTAAAAACATCATGTAGGTTAAAAACAAATTGTAAAGAGGTAACAATGAAAACATTTTAAAGGGTGTCTAAGAGGTATTCAAGAAGAAGTTTTTTATATCAAGACCTCACTTCCCTAATCGTCTGGCTGTTCCTGAAAAAATATGAAGATAAAGATCATATTAAAGTTCCGTGAATTTGTAAACAAATAAGCAAACAAAAGAACCAATAAAGGAGAATATTTGTAGCTCAGAGTTGAAATGAGGAGTCCTTGGTGCCCTCTGAGCTTGGTGGTTTTCTTGCAAACATTTCACTACCCAGCTAGCTGTGACGACCTGGGGCATGGCACAAAGACAACACAGGCAGAGAATAAGTTTGAGTTCCTTTATTAGCTCCAACTTTGCCCCCAACGTTCCAGTTACTCTCTGGTCTGGAGAAAACTCACCCACAAACCTGCAACAGCCTTTGGCTGCAGATATTCTAATCCAAACGTTGTAAACAGAAAATGTTAAATTATAAATCCAACAAGGCAAAATAAGGTAATAAATCTGGCAGGGCAAGATAAGGAGTTCCAGAAGTGAAGTAACAGGGTAGTAAATCAAAGCAGTTGGGAGGATGCCAGGAACTGTGATAACAGCAGTGAACACTAGATAAACTCAGCAATTGTTCCTGATGATCGCCCCTCCCAACTGTCTCTCCTTTAAACTCCATCCCCAGATGTGCTTTGTGAAGGGAATCAGGACCCTCTCCTCCCTTGTAAGCCACGCACCCCACGTTGCTCTCTTCTCTGTCCCTCCCTGTGTGCCCTAGGATGAAGAGGGGGTGGGCCTGGGTCTCCCTCTGAATTCCCTCTCTCTTGTTCTACCTCTTCTCTACTCTGCCCAGCCTGACTTTGCCCTTCCCCAGTTTCCTCCACAGCCAATGGAGCCACACTCCCACTCCCTGTCAGCTGTTTGTCTTCCTCCTCAGATTCAGACTCCAATGGGGGCATGACACTAGGTAACACCATCAGTGCAAAAAGAACCCAAATGATCTAAAAAAGATTTGTAAGCTTTATTTCTTTGACCATGGGAGATTTCATTTTAGAGGCGACAAAATTATATTTTCTCTACTGTGGTTCACTTTTCAAAATACAGTTCATCATCTCTAAATGTATTTGCTTCCTTCCTTCAACACTCAATGTCCTTGGAAAAAGAACCTTTTAAAAAGTTTATCAAATCTTTGCAGTGCTCTATTCTACTAGGATGGGATGGATCTAATAATAAAAATCTGATTTACTGACAGCATTTAATTGTTTTTTATCTGGTTTATTTATAACCCACCTTTATTATTTTTATAAGTAACTCAAGGCAGCAAACATATCTAATACTCAAAGATGTGGAATATCTATTTATATCTATATATCGATATCGATACTGATATCAATAGATAGATAGATATACACGGCCCACATCTTAAGTATTATTACATATATCCAATTAGATGTGTGTGTGTGAATATGTTAATATTATTTCAGGTCTCTGTCGGTACTTTTTCTTGTATTGCAAAGAAGTTATTTATTGCATTTGTCTTTAATTTAAAGATAACTTTTATCTCTCAATTAATTAGCAAATTTGGGAAGCTTATTTTTTTCCCCAGCAAGTTCCCATGCTTATTTTCAAAAGAGTTTCATGATAAGGAGGGAAACTGCAGTTTTCATCGACCAAAGTCGAATCTTCTTTGAACAATTTACTAATTCTCTTCTTTTTATCCTAGTTTGTAGCCAGCTAGCCAGTAGCCCACCTGGGTGAAATGCTATGAATCTGACCAGAAGGATTTTGATCAGTACAGGGGTGTCAAACTCAATTTCATTGAGGGCCACATCAGGGTTGTGTTTTACCTGGGGGGCCGTGGCCAGGGAGCATGGCTAGCATGATATCACTTGTGTTGGGAGGTGCCTGTGGTGGTTTGAGCACTCTGCCAGCAAAAATGGGCTCCCAAGCACCGTTTTCAGCTGTGACGGCTTGCCCTGGGCAAGTTTGACAACCTTGGATTAGTAGTATGCTTTTGTATATCCTTGGGTGTACAGATATGTTCCCCTAATTGAGTGCCTTGAAAGTCATTTAGTCAGAAGGCAGGTAGAGAAATCATTGTATAATAATGAACATACAATTCATCTTACTCTCTCTTGATTCTTTCTGAGCTGGGTTGTTTCTTTTGAGGCATTTCATTACCCAAATTAGGTAGCATCATTATTAGCATTGATGATGTTATCTAACTTGATGATGAATTGTCTGCAAGAAAACCAGCACCAAGGACTTCGCAGTCGCCCTCTTCCTCCTCCTCCTCCTCCTCCTCTTCTGTGAACTCCTCTCCCTTCTAGCACTGATGTTACCTACTTTGGTGATGAAATGTCTGCAAGAAAACTAACATGCTCAGAGAATATTTGAGGGGCTGGCAGAGAGAGAAAGGGGTCAAGCTATTTTACAAGGCACCCAAAAGCCAGACAAGGAATCATGGATGGAAACTGATCAAGGAGAGATTCAACCCAGAAATAAGGAGAAATTCCAAAGACTTCACCCTCCTCCTCCTACTTGTCAGCAAACCCCTCTCCCTTCTAGCACTGATGATGTTAGCTAGTTCGGTGATGAAACATCTGCAGGAAAACCACTAAGCTCAAAGAGCACCAAGGACCCCATAGTTCAACCCTGAGCTACAATTTTTTTCTATTGGTATCAATAATGTTCCATAAACCTGGTTGCCTATAAAAGAAGTCTATAGGATGTCATCTTAGGGATATGGTGGCTCAGCGGCTAAGACACTGAGCTTGTCGATCAGAAAGGTTGGCAGTTTGGCGGTTCGAATCCCTAGCACTGCGTAATGGAGTGAGCTCCCATTCCTTGCCCCAGCTTCTGCCAACCTAGCAGTTTAAAACCATGTAAAAATGCAAATAGAAAAATAGGGACCACTTTGGTGGGAAGGTAACAGGTATTTAGTCATGCCGGCCACATGATCACGGAGACGTCTTTGGACAGCGCTGGCTCTTCGGCTTTGTAACAGAGATGAGCACCGCCCCCTAGAGCCGGAAACGACTAGCATGTATGTGTGAGGGGAAACTTTACCTTTACCTTATAGGATGTCATAGACAGTGGGCTACCTAAAAGAAGTCATCAGTGATAACATTCAGATAGATCCTTTTCTTTTCTTCATCTGTTAGTGCTAACTTTCTTTTTTTATAAGGTTGGCTCCTTGGCTCTTGAGCTCTGTAATCATTATGAATCACTTTCCTCTCCTTTCCTTTCTTTCCCCTTCAGATGCCTGCAGAAGGTATGCATTCTTATGAAAATTGGAGCTCAAAGGAGCTTACAATCTTATTTGCATGAAAGGGGCCCCTGAATATTTGACTGCCTTTGATATTTATTATGGGAAGTTTGATATTTATTATAGGAAATTTTAATGCATGGTAATGCCATTCAGATAAATCCCCTTAGTCTTCGTGTGATTTATGAATGTTTTCTTGATATTTTGGGGGCCTTTGGGGGGGTTGTTTATTTGTATGAGTTGCTTATTTACTCTGAAAATATCCTGATCTCATCTCCACATTAAAACAAAAAAAATGTGGCAAACCTTTTATTCATTTGTGACTATACCCTCTATTTTAAGCTAGAGAAATGTATTCTTATTACACCTGCAACGATCTATTTAGCTGACTTATTTTCTCAGAAGAAAGTAATATAGATCCAGCGATAATATACTCCATTTTCAGATGAGGGGAGAACCCTGCATTGATAGTCACGTGAAACATTTATGGGGCTTTGCCCATTGTTATTAGTGCTAATTTTTATTAGTGCTAATTTTCCAACATACCACGAACAGATTTTATGAACTGTGGTGGAATGTAGTCTGGATTCCCAGAAGGGAGGGGCTGAATTCCAGAGGGCAAAGAGGCAGCGAAGCTTAGATAGCTAGATAGATATCTGGCTCAACAGTAGTAACTGTGAGAGGGAGCTTGGAGTCCTACTAAACAATCACTTAAATATGAGCCAGTCGTGTGCTGCAGCTGCCAAAAAAGCCAATACAATTTTAGGCTGCATTAACAGAGGGATAGATTCAAGATTACGTGAAGTGTTAATACCACTTTATAAGGCCTTGGTAAAGCCACACTTGGAATGGTGCATCCAGTTTTGGTCACCACGATGTAAAAAAGATGTTGGGGACTCTAAAAAGAGTACAGAGAAGAGCAACAAAGATGGGAAGAGAGCAAGAAAGGAAAAATAAGGAAAGAGGGGAAGGAAGAACAAAGGAGAAGGAAGAGGGAAGGAAAAAGAAGAAAAGGAAGGAAGGGAGGGAGGGAGGGACGGAGGCGATTATAATGAGAGGGAGGGTCTGAGGGAAGTCCTGCCTTAGCACTTGGCCAACACAGGTGCCCCTGAAATGAGTGACATCAAGCTGGCCATGCCCCCTGGCCATGTCCCCTCCCCATTCCAAGGTCAAACACAACCCTGATGTGGCCCTCAAAGAAATTAAGTTTGACACACCTGTTCTACGTTATTTCTTACCATACTTGTCACCTTGCCAAACCTCTCATCAACCAGCCAGCTGGATCATTGTATCTCTTTCCCTCTCTACAGGGGCATTGGGGCACAATTTCCTTGGACTAATTACTGACCTACCATGTGCCAAAGGTTTGGATGTCATCCTAGCAGTGATAAATTTCTCTCCCCCAAAGATATCTTATTTTATTTCTTTTCCACTGACAGCATATTTATTTATTCAACTGGTTTTCCAAAACCAGCTCGCATTTGACAGAGCCACACAAAATTGGCATTATTATTTTTTAGAAAGCTATTTTAGCTACTGACCTGTCCTTTTCTTTTTCTTTTTTTTTTTGCCAATTATTAAATTTTATTTAGTTGGGATTCAAAAATTTTACTAACAGTTCTGTGGGTGTGGTTTGGTGGGCATGGTATGGCTGGGTGAGCATGGCTTGGTGGGCATTGCAAGGGAAGGATACTCCATTCTCACCCCACTCCAGGGGAAGGATATTGCAAAATCTCCATTCCCTACCCACCCCACTAACCTGCTTTCCAGCTCCTATGCAGGGCAACCAAAGGAGACCTAGCCAATCAGCTGGGACTCAGGAGGCGGAGAATAGATGGAGCAGGGCCAGTCAGAGGCAGGATTTTCTAGTTCTCTGAACTACTCAAAATTTCTGCTACTGGTTCTCCAGAACTGGTCAGAACCTGCTGAATACCACCTCTGATTCACACTCAGATAAAGAGGGGGCAAATGCTATCTTAAACAGTGATTGTGTTGCTATGTAAAATACCAGCAAGATAATTGGCCTTGTAGTTTACTTGTCCCTAAGCTTACTTGTAATAATTGAATTCCTGCTTCTATTTCATCATCATCATCAGAGTTGGAAGGTGTTAAGTTTGCATGAAGAGACAGACGCGGAGTGCTTCAAGCTCTTTGTTTATTAGTGACTACAGCTCAGAACGGACCCGCTGGGCTGCGGCTGCTACTTATAGCCAGCAGCTGCAGTTGACAGCCAATCAGAGTGCAGGGTTTTCCCGCACTTTTTAAACCAATCATTTCTAACATTTTACAAGAACAGTTCAAACTAAACCAATGACTTCAAACCTGCATACATAACACCCCACTCCACTAGGTTCAGTCCATACTCAAACCCCAGCCTATCTAATGTATTCTTTTAAATAGGTGGAGCTCTTACATGTACGTTGAGACCTACGTGGTTCAGATGTTTTAAGGTTCTCACCTTGTGAGGGAGGAAATGTGTCTGCTGACATTTCCTTACTAGGACTTGTAGTAATGGTAGAACCTGTTTGGTTACTACAACCTGGTCACTCCTCCCAATCCATCTCCAACCCAATGTCCGCACCTAAATCAGGTAGTGATGTGCAATCTTCCATTTGTGAAAATGGATGTTAGTACTGTGACAGGTTTTGGGATGGTTCCTGTTGTGTTAGCTCATTACACATGGGGTTGATTCTTGCTTGCTGATTACACTCATGATCCTCCCCTTCCCCCCTAGAAGAGGCAGTAGGTATGGGAACCGGAGAGGAGCAAAGGTGATGCTCCTGAGGTAATCTGGATCTTAACTGATCAATGTGCCTGCTCCAGAGGACACCATCCTCTGTTTGTACCCTGTAAGACCTGGGGCCCGTGATTTGGGTTATCTCAGCAAGAAGCCATAATGGGTCACCCATAAGGTTCTTAGCATAAACAGAATCACCCACAGTGAATGTGCAAATTTTGCTAGTGGAATCTAGTGGTGCGTTGGGTGTGTAAGTGGGATGAAGGCGATCAAGGGGAGACCTGAGTTTCCTACCCATCAACAACTCGGCTGGGGTTAAGTTAGTTGATGGGTTGGGAGTGATATGTTGGACACTGAGTAGTTTTTCAACTCTCTCAGTGATATCCCCTGGACCAAATTGCTGAAGTTTTTCCTTGGTAAAGCATACCATACGTTCAACCCGGCCGTTAGCTGAAGGATGCCCAGGGGCTGTCAGGGCATGTCTAATACCCTGTTGTGCTAGATATGATTCAAAAAGGTTGGATGTAAATTGAGGACCATTGTTAAAAACGAGCACATCAGGTAACCCGTGAGTTACAAAAAGCTTTTTAAGCTGTTTGATGACAGCTTCAGTTGTGGTGGATGCCATAGGGATGACCTCTAGCCATTTGGAATATGCATCTACTATAATAAGGAAACTGTGCCCTCTGGTAGGGCCAGCAAAATCAATGTGAATCCTGGACCATGGGCCCCTAGGACATTCCCATTCCTGTGGGGGGCGAGAGGTGGTGCAGGCCTGACTACCTGACAGTTGGGACAAGATGCAACCCAGTTTTCAACCATTTTGTCAATACCTGGCCACCATACATAACTCCTGGCCAATCCCTTCATTCTGACATTCCATGGATGACTCTTATGTAACATTTCCAAAACCTCTTTTTGTAGTTTTGCAGGAATAACCACCCTGTTACCCCACAAAATACATCCTCTTAATACAGATAATTCAGTTTGCCTGGATTTGAAAGGTTGGGCGAGTTGAGGTAGATCTTGAAGTGGCCAACCTTTCTTAATCCAGCCTATAACAGGAGCCAATAAAAGGTCTTTGGCAGTCTTTCTGGCAATTTGAGCAGCATGTACTGGAAGCTTGGCAACAGTTTCTAGAAAAAGGTGTGAGTCTCAGGAACAGGGTCCTCAATGTGTGAAGGAAGTGGGCAGCGACTCAAAGCATCTGCATGCCCAATGTCTTTACCAGGTCTGTGGATCAGTTTGTATGAATAAGCAGCAAGAAATTCAGTCCATCTCAGCATTCTTGGTGACAGGATCGTGGGCGTTGGTTTGTCCCCTGCCACAATGCCTAAAAGAGGTTTGTGATCTGTGACAACAGTAAATGTTCTCCCATATAAATACTCATGGAATTTTTTGACAGCTGCTACAATTGCCAAGGCTTCCTTATCCAGTTGGCTGTAGTTCCTCTCTGCTTTAGTCAAGGTGCGAGAGTAAAATGCAATAGGAGCTTCCCTCCCGCTGGGAAGCATGTGGCTCAATACCCTCCCCAAAAGGGGAGGCATCACAAGTCAGAACAACAGGAAGATTCTCAGAGAACTGTATCAACACAGCATCAGTCATGATTTGTCTCTTGATATTGTTAAATGCAGCTTGTTCCTTCCTCCCCCAGACCCAAACAGATTTCTTGTCCAGCAACCTATGTAGGGGTTCTGCAATGGTTGCCTTCTGAGGTAGAAACATATGATAAAAGTTAATGAGTCCCAAGAATGCTTGCAAATCTGTTTTGCATTTTGGCCTGGAGGCTTCTTTGATTGCCTGAACCTTTGCCTCTGTGGGGTGGATGCCATGTTTATCAATCATGTAACCCAAGAATTCCACTTTATCTGTTCTAAGTGTGCATTTTTCTTCTTTGACTTTTAACCCGCTTTTTGAATCCAGTTAAGACTTCCCTGAGTCTCTCATGTAATTGAGTGTCATTTTCAGCAGAAATTAAAACATCATCAAAATAGGGCACCACCCTGGCAACCCTTGTAACATTCTTTCCATAAGGCTTTGGAAGATGCCTGGTGCCACGCTTACTCCAAATTGCAATCTTTTGCATTTGAAAGCACCTCTATGGGTCACAATGTTTTGGGCTTCAGCAGTGGCATCATCAACTGTTAATTGTTGATATGCCTGTGCCAGGTCCAACTTGACAAAAACTGTGCCCCCTCCAAGAGAGTGTAATAAATGATGCACTACTGGAACTGGATATGTGCTCTGTTGTAGCGCATGGTTCAATGTCCCCTTGTAGTCTCCGCAGATTCTCACAGACCCATCAGCCTTGACTGGTGTGACTATGGGTGTCTCCCACCTGGAGTGATCAGTGGGCTCTAAAACCCTTGGGCTATTAGTTTATCTAATTGTGCATCAATTTTTTCCTTTAAGGCAAATGGGACCCTTCTGGGTTTTAAACGGATTGGTTGTACCTTGGGATCTAGGTTAAAGGAGATAGGGGTCCTCAAGTACTTGCCTAATCCGTTGCTGAAGACCTCTGGAAACTCAGACTTCAAGGCCTCTTCCCACTCAGTGTTGCTCACGTGATTGATGCCAGTCACCTCGATGCCCAGTGGGTTGAACCACTCAAGTCCCAGCAAGCTTGGGCGATCCTTGTCCATGATGGTCAGTGGTAGACGCTTAGTGTGGCCCTTGAACTTCACGTTGAATTCTCTTGTTCCAACTACTGGAATCTTGTTCCCTTGGTAGTCTTTAAGAGTCAATGCTTGCTTCTTGAAGTGCTTCTTCTGGATGTTGGGAAGAAGTCTGTGAATAGTGTCCCATGACACCATAGATAGGTATGAGCCTGAGTCCACTTCCACTTGGCAAGGCCTTCCTTCAATTAGTACCTTGACATGCACTTTTCTGCTTCTTAAAGGTGATGAATGACCAATGGTCACTGTTTGATGAGTTTCATTCTTCCCATTTGCTTCTGTGCTGCGCCCCATTTTCTCACTGAGATTGTTAGGCTTGAATTCTTTGTCCTTGCTTGTAGCAAACTTTCTTCTGATGGGTGGAGTTCTGGATGATTTGCAAACGCTTGCTTGGTGTCCTCTTTTATCACAACGGAGGCAAATGGTGTCTAAAAACTTGCATTCAGTTCGGGGTTGGCTCCCCCCACAACCTCTGCCGTAGAAATCTTGCCTCTTTCTTTCCAGGTCTTTCTTTTTCTGCTCCATTCTGAGTCTGTAAATTCCTTCCTCCACCTCACTATAGTCTGACTCAGAATCTATTTGCTCACAATGAGTTGTTGTGGACTTTTCCACATCAGGATGGCTTGTGGCCTTGTTGATTTTCTTCATGGCCGCTGCTGAGGACTTGGTAGCTTCTGCTGAAGAGGCCTCTTCTATTGCTTCCTTCAGCATGATCTTAGGTTTTAGTAATAACTTGCTCTGTAGCACCTTGTGTTTTAGGCCCAGAACAAATCGATCGCGCATGGCCTCTTCTAAATTGTTAAATTTGCATGCACCCCCAATGTCTCTTAAACTTGCCACGAAGTCGTTTACGTTTTCACTTTCCCCTTGATCCCGATGGTAAAACTCGTGTCTCTTAATGAGGCACAATACTTGTGGTGCATAATGGGCTCTTAACAACTTTTCTAAGTCAGGCCAGTCCATTACCTTCACGTCCGCAGCTCCCGCCAATGCCTTCGCCATCTTGAAAACTGCCGGACCGCAGTGCATGAGAAAGACCGCCCTCTTCCGCTTCTCGGAAATGTCGGCAAGATCGTTTCCTTCCAGATACATTTGGAAACGATCTGCATACGACTCCCAGTCTTCTGCCGTCGGATCAAACGGGGCTGGGGGGGTGTTCAGCCCAGCCATCTCGCTCTCCTTCTGTTCCGCATTGCCTTCTTCTTCAGGGAGATCCCACCCTCATCGCCAGTGTTAAGTTTGCATGAAGAGACAGACGCGGAGTGCTTCAAGCTCTTTGTTTATTAGTGACTACAGCTCAGAACGGACCCGCTGGGCTGCGGCTGCTACTTATAGCCAGCAGCTGCAGTTGACAGCCAATCAGAGTGCAGGGTTTTCCTGCACTTTTTAAACCAATCATTTCTAACATTTTACAAGAACAGTTCAAACTAAACCAATGATTTCAAATCTGCATACATAACAGAAGGGACTTTGGAGGTCTTTAAGTCCAAACCTCTAGTCAACCATTGACCATTTCAGACAAATGGATGTCCAGTCCTAGAAGCCTCCAGGGGTGGAGCAACCCATAACCCTTGAAGGCAAGCCATTCCATGGGTTGATTGCTCTCACTGTCAGGAAATTTCTCCTTAGTTCTAGGTTGCTCCCAGGGGTGGGATTCAAATTTTTTAACAACTGGTTCTGTGGGCATGGCTTAGGTGGTGGGTGTGGCTTGGTGGTCGTGTGACTGGGTAGAATGGCTTGGTGGTCATGTTATTGGCTGGATGTGCCCAACTCAATATCACTCACATCGAGGCATGCATTTCCTCGCCTGGCCTCTCAAGACTGTGGGGATGCTGCAACAGTCACAAGTGTGAAAAATGGTCATAAGTCACTTTTTTCAGTGCCATTGTAACTTTAAATGGTCACTCCTCACAAGCAAAGTACCAGCAAAGGACTGAGACAGGAACTCTAGTCCTGCCAAGAACGTAATAAGGGTTAACGGAGAGGCAGTTTCTGTAAGCAACAGCAGAATGTTTCCTTCCTGACTTCCTTACAGGATTAGGCCAGTAATTTCTTCTAACAACCAGTTCTCTGAACTGCTTAGAATGTTAACAACCAGTTCTAGCGAATAGGTGCGAACTGGTAGAATCCCACCCCTGGTTGCTCCTCTCCTTGGTTCATTGTGCATTCTCTCCATTCACTGTTTTGTGTTTTGCTTTCTGGTGCTTTGGAAAATAGGTTGACCCCTTTTTTTATGGCAGTCCCTCAAATATTGGGACACTGCTATCATGGCCAGATTTATAACAGGTTTTTTTTCTTTTTGCCAGAAAAACACAGAATTTATTTCCAGTTGTCAGCCAAAAGGCTACCCTCCCAAACAAAACCAAATAATGGAGTTCCTTAATAACCATGGTGTTTACTTAATGATGGTCACAAAAAACATCATAGAACCAGATCAGTCATGTGGCTGACCCATATTATGACCTGAGCGGTCTCCATTGCAGTCATAAATTCAGGACTCCCTTTTATTTTGTTGCAAATCATGGGTAATGCTTGGCTGAGGATGTTAGAGCATGATGAAACTTTCATATGGAGAAATGTAGAAGCAGAAATCATTACCTAAATGTCCTATTTAGAAGAACGGTTGGTCTTATTAGTTCTAAAGCATATCGTTTATTTTAATTATATTTTTAAAAAACGTATTCCAGTGGAAATGAGTTCTCCGTGTCTTTCCATTAAAGATAAATATGTATAAAGATGCAAAGAAATTATAAAGCAAGGGGGAAAAAAACTGCCCATTTGGAATCAACAACATATTCATGAAAGTCTAAATTACTACTAAAATACAATTACAGTGTTATCACTTCTTTAGAAAAGATTTAAATATTGAAATTAAAATATTCAATAAATGCAGAATATCTCAATGAATGTAAGCATTCACTGTTGAAAGGCTGAAAAACCAATTTCTCGAATTGTGGGAGTTTTTTTTTTTTCAGGACATTTTAAATTATGTATATTCTCCCTTCAAAATACCAAACAACATCTTTTTAATCTGCCTGCATTTTAATGATTTATTGAGATCCTCACTGCTAATAACCACCATTGGGTCTTAGGTTCAACATTTAAATGCTTCATTTAAATGTTCAAAGCCAGAATTCTCACAGGCAGTTCAGTTCTATTACTACAGAATGACAGTAATACAAGTTAGGCTACCTTGATGATTATTAATTGGTTGGTTACTATGGTTTTACAAAACCTGGCAAGTGGGAAGCATAGAGTTTAATGGATATGAATGGGGGTGGAAATATCCTTTAACGTGTCAAATGGTAGAGTAGAGTGGCACCTAAGGAAAGAGTCAGAGATAAAATGGGCTGCTCAGAGAAGTAATAAAATGGAACCACAGTCTCTTGGGAATAATGGATTCTGTAGCTTTTTCAAACTGGCCCATTCTGAAGGAATAGAGGAATTCTGGAAGAAGGAAGGAAAGGGAGGAAGGAAGGGAGGAGGAGGAGGAGGGCATAACAAGGGAGGGAGGAAGGGAGAGATGGAGGGAGGGAGGGAGAAAGGAAAAGGAAGGAAAAGGAAGGAAGGAGATGGAAGGAAGGCATAAGAGGAGGAGGAAAGGAAGGAAGGATGGAGGAAGGAAGGAAGGAAGGAAGGAAGGAAGGAAGGAAGGAAGGAAGGAAGGAAGGAAGGAAGGAGGGAAGGAAGGAGTGAGGAAGGGAGAGATGGAGGAATGAAGGAAGGAAAGAAAAGGAAGGAAGGAGAAGGAAGGAAGGCATAACAGGGGAGGGAGGGAGGAAAGGGAAGGAAGGATGGGAGGAAAGTTGGAAGGAAGGAAGGAAGGCATAACAGGGGAAGGAGGGAGGAAGGAAGGAAGAAAAAGGGAGGGAGGGAGGAAGGCAAACGAGGGAGGGTTTTCTCTCCTATATTGCTTCTTTTAGTCTTTCATTTTAAGATCAACCTATAGATTTTCTGACATGGCTTTGATGTTACTTACAGTCAAAAATACTTGGATGCAAAGAAGATTCACTATCAAACTAAGAGCTACATCCATTGGGGCTATTAGAGGCTATTCAGTGAACCACTGTGCTGGGGTTTTTTTTTTCCAGACGAGTTTTCTCTTGTCAAGAACTTAACATGAATCCAACACTTACTAAAGCCAGCAGTGCATTTTCAAAAACTTATGTGAAAATGGATTGAGTGAAGTCTTTAAAAAATAATCTTTTTTGGAAAGGCAATAGTTAAATTAAATGTTGACTAAATGTTGTAGGCAAGTTGATTGGAAGGATTTTTATTCGGTTTTCCTTTTTTTAAGTTTTAGCATATGAAGCTTTTAAAAAGACAAATAAAAAGGCATAATTAATCCTTCACAGTCATGGAAGTAGATGCATTACAAAAAATAAATTGCTTATTATTTCCATTTCCCTGATTTGAAAATCATTAACTAAAATGTTTATCCAATCAAAATATTTTCTTCCTTTCCTTTCTGAAAGTTTTTTTTTCAAGCAAGCCATAATCCTGGCTTCAGCATAGATTTATGTACATTGTTCATATTCCTTAATATAAGTGGTTTCAGAAGCTAAAATACGAAAACCAACTAAAGTTTTTTTAAGCTTCTGCTTATCTCCAACTAAGTAAGGTTGGTTAAGCTGGGCCTTGGGTGGGAGATTAGCGCTTTAGGCTAATTGGAAAATGCCAAAAATATGGCAATGGATAAATTCCTACTAAGGAAACATCATGATTGATTATTTTGTATGCAGTCAGCAGAAGTTGAGCATAGTTTGAGAACTTTGGTTTTTATTCCATCACAAAATAACATCCTGCATTGTTAAGTTCGGTTTTAGTTCTTTTTTTTTATAAAAAGTTTTTTATTTTTATAACAACAACAAAAACAAACAAATAAAACTTTTCTGTTCAACAGTGTGTCAGTTGGGTACATATATCTTTGTGCATATAATAACATTATCATACATATTTTACATATATATGTTTATAATCATTCTAATCAGTATTTTATATCACATGTATCACTTATTATATTATCCTTAGCATTATAATTATTAACTTTCAATGATATATTTCACATTCATTTTGTTACTCTAACTCATTCGTTTATCAGTAATGATATCTTATACTGTACTTACATATTTCAGTTTCTTACTCTTCTATCCAGCCATTCATAAAATAAATTCCAAATTTTATAATAATCTTTTTCTTCTTGTTCTCTAATTGCCATTGTCAATCTATTCATTTCTGCACATTCTATTATTTTCTTAATTATTTCCTCATGCGGAAGTTAGGTTTTAGTGCTATGGTCAGTAAACCCTCACTGAAACCTGTGAGACACAAACATGTTTTATTTTGGACTTTTTGGAATTTCTGAGGCTCTATTGCAAGGGGATGAATTTTTAGAACTGGGAATAACAGAGTTGGGTGGGACCTTGGAGGTCTTCTAGTCCAACCCCCTGCTTAGGCAGGAAACCCTATCCCATTTCAGACAAATGGTTATCTAATCTTTTCTTAAAACCTTCCAGTGTTGGAGCATTCACAACTTCTGGAGGCAAGTTGTTCCACTGATTAATTGTTCTACCTGTCAGAAAATTTCTCCTTAGTTCTAAGTTGCTTCTCTCCTAAATTAGTTTCTAACCATTGTTTCAAGTCTTGCCTTTTGTTTGTTTGTTTTTATATATATATATTTTTCCAAAGTTTAAAAACATAAAATAAAACTATATGCATTGTTATCAACATCAAGACATCTTTTATATTTCCTTACATTTTTCAATATATGGTTACATATTCCATTATCATTTCATCTTACTCTTGTTACAAATCAATATATTTCATCTTACACTTCAATCTTTTCTATAACATATATACATATTTACATACTTCCTCATTCTTTTCTTAATTGCCATTTTATTTTATTTTTATTTCTAAACCACTCATCCCAGGCATCCCAGGCTCTGTAATATATTGAATTTTCTTTGTCTTTTAATTTCAACGTTAGCCTGTCGATTATTTTCTTTATAACCATGCCCTCTGATGGTATCCTTTTCTTGCCTTTTAATGCTCTGGAAAATAGCTTGACCCTCTTGTCTTTGTAGGAGCCCCTCAAATATTGGAACAGTTGTCATGTCACCCCAAGCCCTTCTTTTCATTTAGCTAGCCATACCCAATTCCTGCCACTGTTCTTCGTTGTCTGGGAAGCTACAGATCCTCTTCACAACTTGTTTTCTTCACTATGTTCTGGGTGGGGACTTCGTGGTATCCAAAGCAGAACATCCAAATTGAGTCCCAGTTTTGTTCCAGATAGCATCAACCTCGTGAACTCTCAAGTTAGCTCTTTTCCCTATGTATTCAAAATGGACAGTGATTAATATTTATAGGTATAGGTATATGTGTATATAGCATGTGTATAAGTGTGTGATGTGTGTGTATGGGTAGATACACACTTTCTGTTGAGAGCAGGCAACTGATTTTCATTTTTTAAATGTAGGCCAGTAAAAAAATGACAAAGTTCTCTTCTCTTCTCACCTCACCT
>CM019151.1:63219818-63231837 GCA_009733165.1 Naja naja | reverse complement strand
AAGGATTTGATCTAGGAAAATATTCTGATTTCACTGCATGGGGAATTTTAAAATAATCTGCAAGTTTGAAAATAATCTTTGTGGTTCAAACCCCATGTCTTGCAGAAAAGTAAAAGAGGTTGGAATTTATACCTGTTCAACAGGGGAAATTTCTTATTCCAAATATTGATTTTTGGCTGACTGGGCAGTCAGTAAAAATGCATTATGTACGCCCCTTAGTAATTCTACTCTGTTTCTATTTCTCTGTGACCTAGATAGAATTATGCCAAAAAGAAAAGAATAAAGGTAATTCTATCTGACTTGAATCTTGGAGAGTCTCCCATAGTAATATTTTCTTCGTTATCTACAATAGTGAGAGAACTTGAAGTTTGGCGTTTGGGAATTGGTGAAGTGCTAATCTTACATTATTGGACCTGAAGTTAAATTGGTGTTGAGATATTTAACTGTTTCCTTTAAAAAAAAGGGGGGGTGGCATTTGCAGTGCATCCATTTTTCAGAGGTTGAAATTAATGGAGTTGGCTTCGATGGCAAAATTGACCGCTTTAATTAAAGAAAAGACTTTGTCTAACTTTGCTTTTACTAGAAACCCCTTTGAGATTCTCCTCTGGCTTGGAACTTAGCTTGGTCTTAGGATGCTCAGAGTTTCCCAGCTGACATTATGGTGAAATCTTTCCATGTGTTGTGTAATTAAGGACTGTTCATCATGTCTTTTGATTGCTAGTTGGCATTTGTGGATTTAAAAAAAACTGCACTACATGAATTAAAGTGCAAATTCAAGGGTTTATCCTCAGTGTTGTAGAAAGTTAGCACACACCCTTCTCCTAGAAGAATGAAACATTCTAGGAAATATTAAAAAGGCAGAATATTATCTTTTACTGGATGAGAAAAGGAGAAACATGGTTTTAAAGACAAAGCAGCTCCCTGCCCCCCTTCTTCAGCTCCAGGGTGATGGGATTAAGACATGGCCCTCAAGACATGATAGGATTAGCCCTCTACCCATCTAACAGCAGGGCTCACTGCATTGCAAAATCATCTCGGGGCATTACATCATCCCACAGTTCAATCAGACTTATCTCAGACAAAGTCCTAGGATTTGCACAGCAACCAATAGGATACCTTCCCTTGGAAAGGCCCCAAAAAGGGTATAAATATATATATATCTCCACTCCATGTGGTCAGCTACCCAGGACTTCAAACCCAGTGGTCCTGTTCACCATTAAACCATCCTTCCAAGCACTCTCCATGTTTCCAGTGTCTTTCTTCCCACTTGGAACTGAACCCAGATAGACATTTCTTCCAACAATGTCATTCCCATCACTAGGACACTAACTTTGGTG
Source organism: Naja naja (assembly GCA_009733165.1). Taxonomy (NCBI): domain Eukaryota; kingdom Metazoa; phylum Chordata; class Lepidosauria; order Squamata; family Elapidae; genus Naja; species Naja naja. The sequence continues at coordinate 63,230,500 of CM019151.1, read as the reverse complement.
AACCAAAGGACTGTGGAGAAAAACAGATGCTCAAATGGAATGTAGAAAGAAATAGAAGAATGCATACATTGATCTTAGGCCTCAGAGCTTAAAAATGCATTGAATCAGAGAGTAATTTAGCCTCCTTTTGGACTCTGGAGTAAAATTCTCCTTCCACTCCAAATCACAGATATGCTTTATATATTTGAGAACATGTACCATATAAGACAATGGCAAGTTTAACATGTTGGATATTTGCAGGGATACGATAAGGCATGGAATAATTTAACAAAAGGCACTTATTGATTCAGGAAAATAAATTGTGCCTCAGAGACTTACCTAAATCCTAGAAGGTTGCAACCTGGGAAAGCTTGATTCTTAAACCATCATGCATTCTGCAAATGGAAGAAAATCCCAAAAGGATTGAAGTAACAAAATGATCTATGAATATAAATGTTTAGATGGTAAAGAGAGATACAGTGTGCTGGGAGAGACACTTCCTCTATTATATCTGCTATAAATACCTCTGCTGACAATTGCAACATTGAAAGGAGGGGTGCTAATTTGCTTGAATATTTGTAAGGCCATCATATCATGGGATTATCAAGTTTCTAAATCAGTTTTCAACTGCAGGGAGAACAGTAATTACTGTAATTATGAACTGCGGATAAATGCTGCACTTTTATTTCAATAGTTCAAACTCACTAAGGTAATCTGCATACATAATTCAACCTCATAAACACCTTCACTTGTTTCTGATTAACTGAGAAAGATAGATGATAGATAGATGGATAGATAGATAGATAGATAGATAGATAGATAGATAGATAGATGATATTAGCTAGAGAGAAAGAGACAAAGACAAATAATGGATAGATAGATGACAGATGATAGGTAGGTAGGTAAATAGAGATAGATATATTAGCTAGAGGTAGATGATAGATAGACAGACAGACAGAGATAGAAAGACAGACAGAGATAGAAAGACAGACAGACAGACAGATAGACAGACAGACAATAAATCAGAGGTGGTATTCAGCAGGTTCTGACCAGTTCTGAAGAACCAGTAGTGGAAATTTTGAGTAGTTCAGAGAACCGGCAAACACCACCCTGACTGGCCCTGCCCCTATCTTTTCTCTGTCTCCCATTGAGTCCCAGTTGATCGGCTGGGTCTTCTTTGGTTGCCCTGCACAGGAGAACGGAGCTGGAAAGCAGGTTAGTGGGGTGGGGAGGGAATGGAGTTTTTACAGTATCCTTCCCCTGCCACACCCACCAAGCCACACCCACCAAGCCATGCCACACCACACCCACCAAGCCATGACCACAGAACCAGTAGTAATTTTTTTTGAATCCCACCACTGTAATAGATGGATGATAGATAGATAGATAGATAGATAGATAGATAGATAGATAGATAGATAGATAGACAGACAGACAGACAGACAGACAGAGACAGGTGGATAGATAATAGATGGATGATAGATAGAAAGATGATAGATAGATAGATAGATAGATAGATAGATAGATAGATAGATAGATGGATTTCTGACACACGCACACACTCACACACACAAACACCTTATACATCACTCTACAGAATGGCATTTTTTATTCAATAATCCTGAACTGGAAGATGGGGGGGTGGGGGTGGAAGGAAACTAAGCTTAAATTATGTTTGAAATCCCAAAAAGACAAATTTTACTAACTGATGATGTACAACTTCCCATTTTTTCCATCCAAACATTTTTTATTTTTGTTCAGAAACCCAGTTCTTGCAGTGATCCATTTTGAAACAGACACATCTAAATAAAATAAATAAATATTTTAACATACCCCAAAGCAAATAAAAACTATAAAAGAAACCAGAAAATACAACAAAAGAACACACAAACAAAATGGTAATCTCTATTCCACGTTCGCCTGATATTGTAAATTTCTACAAAGAAATGCTGAACTTTTATTGTTGATCAAGCCCAACTAATAAGTCATAGCATTGGAAATGGAAACACCAAATGGTTCCCTAGAATTAACCACATATGTAATTTTCTCAAAAAAATGGCTAAATCACACATTTCTGAAATCCAGTCTGTTATATTTAGATTATAGTGTTTTTCCATCTCCTAGTGATTATTGTTAGAGCATCAAAAACTCCCTCTGTTAAACACCAAGCAGTTGGCATATAATTCAATATAATATACATTAAAAAAAAACAACCAGAATTTTCTCAATAATTCTATCATGGAAAAGACCCAAGGTAGAAATTATTCTTGTGCTACAACACAAAAAACTCCATACCTCTTCAAAGAAAATTGTCATAAATCTTCCTGCTGTTTCATCAGGTTTCCACAATGTTGACAAAAATAGTGGATCTTTCAAAGTTGAAGGTGCATTTGTGTGTGTGTGTGTGAGTGTGAATGTGTGTGTGTGCAGTGTGCAATATATATGTATATATATATATATATATATATATATATATATATATATATATATATTTGTTTTCGTAGATTTTCACGGGTAAAGGTATGTAGGTCTTGGTGTATTCGGGTCTTGTCCGCGTAAGATTGAGAATACCTTGGCAACGTTTCGACGAAATCTCATCCGTCATCTTCAGGCTGGTGTCTTCAGCTTCGTTCTCCTGGGAGAAGTTTTGGATAGCTGTTAGCCTTGTCAGGTAGACCAGAGAAGAAATATGAACAGATAAATGAATTCTACTATTTAATTGCAAAGCCAGTGGTGGGATTCAGCCAGTTTGCACTAGTTTGGGAGAACTGGTTGTTAACTTTCTGAGCAGTTTGGTGAATTGGTTGTTGGAAGAAATCATTAGGGCAGAGAACCAGTTGTTAAATTATTTGAATCCCACCACTGTGCAAAGCTGCATTGACAGAATCTTGTAAGTCTGAAAGTAAAATTATTCTGCCATTACTTTTACAGACCCAAAACCTAGGAAGGATCTTTCTTCACCTACTATGTAGCTCTGGGCTACATTGTCTCTAGGCAGCATCTATTTCCTCTTTGTTTGTATAATATTTAATTTTTTTAATTGTTTGTATAATATTAGTATTTTATTAGTGCTGTGTATCAGTGATTGCATGACCTCTGTAGATCCATACGCTAACCAAGTAAATAAATCTCTTTGGTCCATCTTCCAATTTCTTTCCCACCTACCATTTCTCCTTAGATTTTTTAATTAAAAACTCATAATCTATATTTTAAAATATTTTATGTATTTTAATTATGCCGGATATTTATTATGTTTACGTTTTTCTGAGCTTCTATGAAATTTTTTTAAAAAAAATACATTGGTATTCTTGGGAACACAAGGGGGTAATTATTAAACAACCATTGCGATATTGCAATGCACATTTGCCACATTAAAATGGTGTGCTCTTGGTGTATGACACCAAAGAAATTGTCATAAATGTACTTCCAAGTATTGTTGGAAGTGTAGAAAACATGGAACAACACATCCTGTATGATGTCTATGAAGATTCTTAGTCCTCCAGGTCATGGTTGTCCCAACGGTGCTTTCTCAAAAGGTAACTGAGCTTTCTGGTTTTTCTTTGAAGACATTTCACTTCTCATAAAAAATAGAATTCTTTATTGGCCAAGTGTGACTGGACACACAAGGAATTTGTCTTGGTGCAAATGCTCTCAGTGTACATAAAATAAAAGGTACATTCGTCAAGAGTCAAGAATCATCAGGTACAACACTTAATAATAGTCATAGAGTAGAATAAGAATAGAATAGAGTAATAGAATATAGAATAGAATAGAATAGAATAATAGAATAGAATAGAATAGAATAGAATAGAATAGAATTTTTATTGGCCAAGTGTGATTGGACACACAGGAATTTGTCTTGGTGCAAGTGCTCTCAGTGCATAAAATAAAAGGTACATCCATCAAGAGTCAAGAATCATCAGGTACAACACTTAATGATAGTCATAGAGTAGAATAAGCAATCGAATCATACTAGGAAACAGTCAATAAAAATCGTAAGGAGACAAGCAACAAGGTTACAGTCATACGGTCACAAGTGGGAGGGATGGGTGATAAGGAGTGATGAGAAGATTAACAGTAATAATGGTGCAGACTTTGTAAATAGTTGGACAGTGTTGAGGGAATTATTTGTTTAGCAGAGTAATGGTGTTCGGGAAAAACTGTCCTTGTGTCTCATTGTTCTGGTGTGCAGTGCTCTATAGTGTTGTTTTGAGGGTAGGAGTTGAAACAGTTTATGTCCAGGATGTGAAGGGTCTGTAGATATTTTCACAGCCCTCTTTTTGACTTGTGCAGTATACAGGTCCTCAGTGGAAGGCAGGTTGGTAGCAGTTGTTTTTCCTGCAGTCCTAATTACTCTCTGAAGTTTGTGTCTGTCCTGTTGGGTTGCAGAACCAAACCAGTCAGTTACAGAGGTGCAACTTTATAGAGGTGTGGACAGTTATAGAGGTGCTCATCCAAGAAGCTTCTTCAGCTCTCTAGAGTATAGCTAAATGCCTGCGGAGATTCTCAGTCCTCCAGGTCATGATTATCCCAAAGGTGGTTTTTCAAGAGGCAACTGGACTCTCTATTTTTCTTGAAGACGTTTCGCTTCTCATCCAAGAAGTTCTAATTGACTTTCCTCACCATCCAGTCAGAGCTGAAGAAGCTTCTTGGATGAGAAGCAAAATGTCTGAATTTTGATCCCAGGGTCATGGGGAAGTTCCCAAGGTTGTCACTGTGAAAAGCAGTCATAAGTCACAGAGAGAGAGAGAGGGAGGGAGGGAGGGAGGGAGGGAGGGAGGGAGGGAGGGAGGGAGGGAGAGATTATAAGAATATAACACGTTGCAACCGTTCTAGCATTACAATTATTATACATATATAAATTTTACTTCACCATTTACAGTCCTTTTGTTTGATAGAGTGTTTACTAATTATTCTAATCATCCTAGCTCCTGATGTTTCAACCTTGCCTTCTTCTATGCAACCACTGATAGAATTTATTCCAAGTTTCATAGTATTCAGATTCCCCTTTATTTTTCAATTCTAGAATTAACCTGTCCAATTCTGCACAGGCCATAATTTTCCTTGTTATCTCTATGTCTGGAGATATTCTTTCCTTCTTCCAATATTTCACATATATTATTCTAGCTGCTGTCAACCCATGTATTATTAGATCAATTAAATCTTTCTTATATCCTTCTGGTATTATTCCTAGGAGAAAAAAATTCCAGCTTAAATGGAATTCACTGTCCCACCATTTGTTCCACCCATGCCTCAGGGGTGGGATTTTACAAGTTTGCACCTATTTGCTAGAACCGATTGTTAACATTCTAAGCAGTTTGGAGAACCGGTTGTTAGAAGAAATTACTGGCCTAATCCTGTAAGGAAGGCAGGAAGGAAACATTCTGATGTTGTTGCTTACAGAAACTGCCTCTCCGTTAACCCTTATTACATTCTTGGCAGGACTAGACTTCCTGTCTCTGGAACATCTCTGGAGTTTTTTTCCCCTCCTTTGCTGGTACTTTGCTTGTGTGGAGTGACCATTCAAAGTTACAATGGCACTGAAAAAAGTGACTTATGACCATTTTTCACACTTATGACTGTTGCAGCATCCCCACAGTCACGAGAGGCCAGGCGAGGAGATGCGTGCCTCGATGTGAGTGATATTGAGTTGGCCACACCCAGCCAATAACATGACCACTAAGCCATGCCCACCACTTAAGCCATGCCCACAGAACCGGTTGTCTCAGCCATTCATCCAGCGTTTGGAGCAGGAGAAATAAAGTCACTCACTAAAGCCACGAAAGTAAGGTTTATTGTTCCTCTACATCTCCAAGTTGGGTAACAAGTAAATTACATTTAAAGTCAGCTCTGGCGCTTACAGCAGCCAGAGCTGTATTTATATAATATGTCAAATCTTAATTGGGCTAACAACCATCCTGTAGCCGCTGTCTCTCAATATCTGGTAATTATATAGAAAACATAAACATAGCTTATCCTTCTTCTGCCCACAACTCTCACACCCATGGAACAATATCGATCACCTCCACCTTTTGTGCACACCCATTCCCCCCTGCCCCCTTCATTGTCATCAACAATAACATTCCCATTCCACATCATCCACCCACTGCTCTGCACTGTGGGCATCTTTCAACAGGCTGGTGTTTGATGTTATCTTCACGTGCGTATTGTCCGTCAGTCACCAAATACAGCTTCGGATGTTAGTGCAACAGGGAGGAACAGTAAGATTTCTTATGTTGGTGTTGTGGCTCTATGCATGACGTGAAGTTGTGACAGGTTGTTAAAAATTTGAATCCCACCCCTGCCATGCCTGTATCAGCCTCCAAAACATTTTTGCAGCATTGCAGGTCCACCACATTTTTTTCAGTGCTGTTGTAATTTTGTCCAGTTACTAAATGAACTGTTGTGAGGACAAGCTGTATTATTTTCCATATTTTAAGAAATCCCCTTGGTTAAATCAAACCCACATCACCCTCTTTAGCAAACTGGGTTGTTTTCTTTGGGGGGAAAACTAATTTGCACAGCTCTTTCGTCTTTCTTACAAAGCATTCACAGCATGATTCATTTGTCTGGTCACTGCACCAGCCTTGTAAGCCCCCCCACCCCACCCCCAAAAAAGATATAATCTTCAAATGGCTAACAAAGTCTTTGCACAGCTTTTAAAAAAAAAAGTCAAGAGCAAGCTTGAGTGATTTGGACTGTTCAAATCCCATTTGGAGTTTTTACTCAACTATTTAAATTACAGAGTGCTTTTCTCTTTTAAAAAGGCTCCAGGATTATTTCTGGCAAAGAGATGAATTCAAATTTCATAAATGATCATTTCAAAAGGTTGACACCAGAGTGATGCATTTGTAGAAAGTTAGCACCAACCCCCTTCTAGAAGAATGAAATATTTTGAGGAATATTAAAAGAAAAAAAGGGAGAATATTTTATTTCCATAAATGAGAAGTGGAGAAACATTGGGTTTTTTCCCCTTAAAAGAAAGAAAGCAGACTCAATGTCCCTGCCCCCAGCAGATGTTTGGTACCCATTAAGATAGACTGGGCCAGCCCATCTACAAAACAACAGACATTCAGCTCCAGGTTGAAGGAATTAAGACATGATCCTTCAGGACATAATAGGATTAACCCACTAAGACACAGAGTTCACTACATTGCACAAACTCCTAAGGACATTGCATCAGAGTCCAAACTTCAACCAAACTTAGCTGAGACAACCTACAGAACCAGCTGTGACCCTACAACAGCCAATAGAATACATGTTCTTGCACAGGAACAGGAAGTTCAAGGGAAATGCCCAAGAGAAGGTATAAATAGCTCCCACTCAACTCCATATGGTCAGCTGCCCAGAATCATGTGCTTGGTGCTTCTGCTTCACCATTAAAACCATCTTTCCAATCAGCCTCCATGTTTCCAGTGTCTTTCTCCCAGCTTGGAACTGAACCAGATGGATTTTTCTTACATACATACACACACACACACACACACACACACACGTATGTATGTATGTATGTATGCATCTGTGTGTATATATATGTATGTGTGTGTTTCTGTGTGTGTGTGTATGTTGTTAATTTGAACTTACCCTCTAATTTTAAGGTTATTTTATTCATCCATTCTAATTCAGTGTCATTAATAAATGAAAGAAGAAAAACCCAGGAAAAAACAAATTGTTAGTAAGCACGGACTGCAGCATTAACAAATGTTTTAGAAGAAGTGATAATTATTGGTGATCATTTAATATCCATTTTGTAGACATTTTCTGTGCATCATCTCTCCTACCATTTGTACTATTAGCATTCCCAAGTGAAGAGCAGAACAAGAGGGCGGAGGGTCAGAAAACAAAGTGTGATAGATTACAAAATCTAATTTTAAAAGGTTTAATGCAGGGTATAATAGCTTGCATTTTCTGGATTCTGTTCCTTCATATCTCCTTCATATCATCCCTGTCATCTTGTTTTCCTCAACACTCATTATCCAGAGATGTCTCCCCTGCTTCTGCAGAGGACACCAATGAATCAAGTGACATACAATTCATCTACACATATTCACTCACCAAGCAACATCCCATAAGATAACTTCATTTCACCCTGACTTAATCATACAGCAGATGGCTCTGTGGCTCCCCAGAACTCAAAAAGCGTCTAGCAAAAAGGAATCAAGTAAACATAAATTCATCTACACTATAAATTCACTCACCAAAAGCAACACCAAACATAAGAAACTTCGTTCTCACCCTGACTTAATCATACAGCAACGTTTCTGCTCCCGTGTACTCCACACAGAACTCAAAAAACGTCTAGACAATGGAGAGAAGGACCTGTACATAGACTACTGTGCTGACTGTATCAAAAGTAAGTCACACAACTCACAACTCAGCATCCAACCCTACACCAACCAATCCACCATCACCCAAGACTAGGCACGCACGCCCCTAACTACCTCAATTCCAACTACAGCTGGCCTTAAATGCAAGCTACTCAATGCAAGAAGCCTTGTGAATAAAATACCTGAATTCCTCCTCTTACTAAATATGGCTAAATTTGACATCATTTTGTCTGTGAAACATGGCTCAATGCATCTCTCCTGACTCCATTACCACAGTAAGAGACTCATGTTTACCGATCAGATCATGAAATCCATAGAGGAGTGGTGTTGCTATCTTCTATAAAAGTCCTTACATCTAAAAACATCCAAGTCACCCAGAAGCTTGCTCTTCCTGAGACCATCGTCTGTGAACTGTCCTTAAATATCACATTTCGATTCTTACTATGTTACAGAGCCCCTGATTATGACATAGAACATGTAAACAAGCTAAATTCACTACTAACATGGGCATCATCCTGCCCACATGCTTTTATCTTTCTTGGTGACTTCAACCCTCATATTAACTGGACCCTAAATGAATGTAATACTGAACCCATACATGCAACCTTCTACAATGCTGTAACAAATCTAGGACTGGAACAACTAGTAACCAACAATACTAGACTTAACAACTGCCTCGATCTCATCTTCTGCAATAGTTTGAACTCAATTTACGGAATACAAATTAAAGAACCCTTTTCCAACAGTGACCACAACATGATTGACTTTTGTCTCAACATACGCCGCACAAAAATCATCACAACAACCTGATCCCCAACTATAACTTCAAAAAAGGCAACTATGATCTTATAGACAACAATCCCTTGATTGGCAATCTCTATTCACTGGAAGCAATACTGTTGAAACCATTACAACATATTTTTACTTGAAATCCAAAGAGTCATCAAACTATATGTACCAATAACAACTCCCAAAACCAGAAAAACAGATTACCCATAACAATAAGGAGCTTCAATCCAAAAGAGATCACTTTATGGAAAACAAATCTGGTCACGCTGCCAACTTCAAAAGCGATACAAAAATTTATGCCACCAGATAAAGACTGAATGCACCAATTATCACATTAAACAAGAGGAAAACCTTCTCGCACCAATTCCACCCACTTTTACAATTTTGTAAACAACAAACTAAAAGACTCAAGATCCATCCCACCCTGAAAGGACCTAATGGTACAGACTGCAATGATGACACCATTAAAGCCAACCTCTTTAACACATTCTTTGGCTCAGTATTTGTAAACAGCAATGGCTCATGCCCAGTATTTCCTAGTCAAACCACAGACAACTACTGATCTAATACATATCAATTTTACAGAAGACAATGTTGAAAAAGCACTACATCTAAAACCATCTTAATCTTATTGGTTTAGTTTGAATTGTTCTTGTAAAATGTCAAAAGCTGGTTTAAATAATCTTTGAAAACCCTTGCACTCTGATTGGCTGGCAACTATGGCTGCTGGCTATAAAAGCAGCTGTAGCCCAGCCAAGTGGGGTCCATTCGAGCTGTAGTCAATAAACTCTTCACTGAAGCTCTTCGTCTGACTCTTCATGCAAACATAACAAAAGCACTCGCCAATCTAAAACCATCTCTATCTACTGGACGGATGGAATATGTGCCTACTTCTTAAAAAGCTATCAGCTGCCATCACCAACCTCTAAGCATAATCTTTGAAAAATCTTTCAGGACCAGCTCCTTGAAACCTATGATCAAAGCCACGGTCATCCCCATCTTCAAGGAGACCCCAGTCTATTGAAAATTACACACCAATCTCTTTATGCTGTGTCACCTGTAAAATCATGGAATCAATTATTAACCAATCCATTATCCTCCACTTAGAGACAAACAACCTACTCTCTAACAAACAATATGGTTTCAGAAAAACTATCCTGTAATCTGCAACTCTTACACTGCAAAACATATGGACTACAACTCGATCAGGGCAAAGCAATAGACACAATCTACATAGACTTCTGTAAAGCCTTCAATTCAGTGGTATGACAAACTACTACTAAAACTAAAATCTTATGGTCTCTGGACAACTGCATAACTGGATAGAAGCATTCCTGTCAAACAGACAACAAATGGTCAAAATTGGGAGTCTTATCAAATTCTGTACCTGTCAACAGTGGTGTCCCCAAGGCAGTGTTCTAGGACCAACTCTTTCATAATCTACATAAATGATCTCTGTGATCATATTAAAACAACTGCATTCTCTTCGCTGATGATGTAAAGCTGTTCAACACCACAGATAATTCTGCTACCTTCAAAAAGACCTTGACTTATATCAGAATGGTCAAACAAGCTGGCAACTTCAAA
>CM019151.1:63170746-63218818 GCA_009733165.1 Naja naja | reverse complement strand
ATTGTCCACTTAGCTTTCGTTAGCCTCTGCTAACATCATCAGAGTTTAAAACTACCACACTATACACTATACCACCACATATACACACTTGCTCAATACCTGTGCTTCGCTACGAAACTATGTGATTAGGCCTAGTTTTTGGGGAGGAAAATAAGGGGAAAAAATTCTGCCTCTGCCTACCAGCATCCATTGGTATTCATCTGGCTAGCGTCCTGTCAGTGTGTGAGAGAGCTGAGGGCTGTTTGGAAAGTGAAACAACATTTGCTATGTGAGCAAGAAGGAGACAGCAAGGAGCCTGGGCATGGCTTAGCTCAGCTCTTCTGTGCTAAAGCTGCTTAGTGTTGTGAAACTGAAACTGAAACTCCTATCTTTTCTTTTCTATTTTCTATTTTCTTTTCATGTGGGGAGGGGGAGTAGAACTCCTTAGCATCAGAGTGTGGTAATAATAATATACAAAATACTAATGCTCTGATGGTCATTTTGAAAAATCCTTTCTTAGTGAGCATCTAGAAGCCAAGAGGAACATACGTGCCAAATTTCACACACACACACACACATATAAATATACATTTACGTGTGTGTGTGTATTAAAAAGGTCTATGGTAGACTTCCTGCAATCAAGCTGGACTTTAGATGACCACAAATCCATGCAGTATTCTTGGCAAGAGCATGGAAATATTTTGCACTATCAGGACATTGATTGATGGATGGATTGACAGATAGCTAAATAGATACAAGCATACAGTATATGTTATTTCCCACTGTAGTCTACAATCATGAAATTCTTCACTGCTATCAACAATTTTTGTCCTGTTGAAGTATTTGAAAGTAGCCCTGAGTGGCTTCCAAATTCAGCATGGCTTTAATTGTTGGAATAAATTATGTATGTATTTGCAAGTCAAATGATATATTACTTATTACATTGCTATATCAAGTCACTCTTGGTCACAATGCTAAAGCCCAGCAAATAAAACAGCCACAGTAAAAAAAAAATAATGTCAATGGATTCATCAAGTAATACATGTGTTTAATGCATTGGTTAATTTCAGGTCATTGATATCATGTAATGATGCAAATTTGGTAGTATCAACTGTTTGGGATTATTTGATTTTAAGCAACTTTGGGAAGGTTGCTATTTCTGGAATTATGGATAGCTGTTAGCCTTGTCAGGTAGACCAGAGAAGAAATATGAACAGATAAATGAATTCTACTATTTAATTGCAAAGCCAGTGGTGGGATTCAGCCAGTTTGCACTAGTTTGGGAGAACTGGTTGTTAACTTTCTGAGCAGTTTGGTGAATTGGTTGTTGGAAGAAATCATTAGGGCAGAGAACCAGTTGTTAAATTATTTGAATCCCACCACTGTGCAAAGCTGCATTGACAGAATCTTGTAAGTCTGAAAGTAAAATTATTCTGCCATTACTTTTACAGACCCAAAACCTAGGAAGGATCTTTCTTCACCTACTATGTAGCTCTGGGCTACATTGTCTCTAGGCAGCATCTATTTCCTCTTTGTTTGTATAATATTTAATTTTTTTAATTGTTTGTATAATATTAGTATTTTATTAGTGCTGTGTATCAGTGATTGCATGACCTCTGTAGATCCATACGCTAACCAAGTAAATAAATCTCTTTGGTCCATCTTCCAATTTCTTTCCCACCTACCATTTCCTCTCCTTAGATTTTTTTTAATTAAAAACTCATAATCTATATTTTAAAATATTTTATGTATTTTAATTATGCCGGATATTTATTATGTTTACGTTTTCTGAGCTTCTATGAAATTTTTTTAAAAAAATACATTGGCATTCTTGGGAACACAAGGGGTAATTATTAAACAACCATTGCGATATTGCAATGCACATTTGCACATTAAAATGGTGCTCTTGGTGTGACACCAAAGAAATTGTCATAAATGTACTTCCAAGTATTGTTGGAAGTGTAGAAACATGGAACAACACATCCTGTATGATGTCTATGAAGATTCTTAGTCCTCCAGGTCATGGTTGTCCCAACGGTGCTTTCTCAAAAGGTAACTGAGCTTTCTGGTTTTTCTTTGAAGACATTTCAGCTTCTCATAAAAATAGAATTCTTTATTGGCCAAGTGTGACTGGACACACAAGGAATTTGTCTTGGTGCAAATGCTCTCAGTGTACATAAAATAAAAGGTACATTCGTCAAGAGTCAAGAATCATCAGGTACAACACTTAATAATAGTCACAGAGTAGAATAAGAATAGAATAGAGTAATAGAATATAGAATAGAATAGAATAGAATAGAATAGAATAGAATAGAATAGAATAGAATAGAATTTTTTGTTGGCCAAGTGTGATTGGACACACCAGGAATTTGTCTTGGTGCAAGTGCTCTCAGTGCATAAAATAAAAGGTACATCCATCAAGAGTCAAGAATCATCAGGTACAACACTTAATGATAGTCATAGAGTAGAATAAGCAATCGAATCATACTAGGAAACAGTCAATAAAAATCGTAAGGAGACAAGCAACAAGGTTACAGTCATACGGTCACAAGTGGGAGGGGATGGGTGATAAGGAGTGATGAGAAGATTAACAGTAATAATGGTGCAGACTTTGTAAATAGTTGGACAGTGTTGAGGGAATTATTTGTTTAGCAGAGTAATGGTGTTCGGGAAAAAACTGTCCTTGTGTCTCATTGTTCTGGTGTGCAGTGCTCTATAGTGTTGTTTTGAGGGTAGGAGTTGAAACAGTTTATGTCCAGGATGTGAAGGGTCTGTAGATATTTTCACAGCCCTCTTTTTGACTTGTGCAGTATACAGGTCCTCAGTGGAAGGCAGGTTGGTAGCAGTTGTTTTTTTTCCTGCAGTCCTAATTACTCTCTGAAGTTTGTGTCTGTCCTGTTGGGTTGCAGAACCAAACCAGTCAGTTACAGAGGTGCAACTTTATAGAGGTGTGGACAGTTATAGAGGTGCTCATCCAAGAAGCTTCTTCAGCTCTCTAGAGTATAGCTAAATGCCTGCGGAGATTCTCAGTCCTCCAGGTCATGATTATCCCAAAGGTGGTTTTTCAAGAGGCAACTGGACTCTCTCATTTTTCTTTGAAGACGTTTCGCTTCTCATCCAAGAAGTTCTAATTGACTTTCCTCACCATCCAGTCAGAGCTGAAGAAGCTTCTTGGATGAGAAGCAAAATGTCTGAATTTTGATCCCAGGGTCATGGGGAAGTTCCCAAGGTTGTCACTGTGAAAAGCAGTCATAAGTCACAGAGAGAGAGAGGGAGGGAGGGAGGGAGGGAGGGAGGAGGGAGAGAGGGAGGGAGGGAGAGATTATAAGAATATAACACGTTGCAACCGTTCTAGCATTACAATTATTATACATATATAAATTTTACTTCACCATTTACAGTCCTTTTGTTTGATAGAGTGTTTACTAATTATTCTAATCATCCTAGCTCCTGATGTTTCAACCTTGCCTTCTTCTATGCAACCACTGATAGAATTTATTCCAAGTTTCATAGTATTCAGATTCCCCCTTTATTTTTCAATTCTAGAATTAACCTGTCCAATTCTGCACAGGCCATAATTTTCCTTGTTATCTCTATGTCTGACGATATTCTTTCCTTCTTCCAATATTTCACATATATTATTCTAGCTGCTGTCAACCCATGTATTATTAGATCAATTAAATTTTTCTTATATCCTTCTGGTATTATTCCTAGGAGAAAAAAATTCCAGCTTAAATGGAATTCACTGTCCCACCATTTGTTCCACCTCAGGGGTGGGATTCTACAAGTTTGCACCTATTTGCTAGAACCGATTGTTAACATTCTAAGCAGTTTGGAGAACCGGTTGTTAGAAGAAATTACTGGCCTAATCCTGTAAGGAAGGCAGGAAGGAAACATTCTGATGTTGTTGCTTACAGAAACTGCCTCTCCGTTAACCCTTATTACATTCTTGGCAGGACTAGACTTCCTGTCTCTGGAACATCTCTGGAGTTTTTTTCCCCTCCTTTGCTGGTACTTTGCTTGTGTGGAGGACCATTCAAAGTTACAATGGCACTGAAAAAGTGACTTATGACCATTTTTCACACTTATGACTGTTGCAGCATCCCCACAGTCACGAGAGGCCAGGCGAGGAGATGCGTGCCTCGAATGTGAGTGATATTGAGTTGGCCACACCCAGCCAATAACATGACCACTAAGCCATGCCCACCACTTAAGCCATGCCCACAGAACCGGTTGTCTCAGCCATTCATCCAGCGTTTGGAGCAGGAGAAATAAAGTCACTCACTAAAGCCACGAAAGTAAGGTTTATTGTTCCTCTACATCTCCAAGTTGGGTAACAAGTAAATTACATTTAAAGTCAGCTCTGGTGCTTACAGCAGCCAGAGCTGTATTTATGCAATATGTCAAATCTTAATTGGGCTAACAACCATCCTGTAGCCGCTGTCTCTCAATATCTGGTAATTATATGGAAAACGTAAACGTAGCTTATCCTTCTTCCGCCACAACTCTCACACCCATGGAACAATATCGATCACCTCCACCTTTTGTGCACACCCATTCCCCCCTGCCCCCTTCATTGTCATCAACAATAACATTCCCATTCCACATCGTCCACCCACCGCTCTGCACTGTGGGCATCTTTCAACAGGCTGGTGTTTGATGTTATCGTCACGTGCGTATTGTCTGTCAGTCACCAAATACAGCTTCGGATGTTAGTGCAACAGGGAGGAACAGTAAGATTTCTTATGTTGGTGTTGTGGCTCTATGCATGATGTGAAGTTGTGACAGGTTGTTAAAAATTTGAATCCCACCCCTGCCATGCCTGTATCAGTCTCCAAAACATTTTTGCAGCATTGCAGGTCCACCACATTTTTTTCAGTGCTGTTGTAATTTTGTCAGTTACTAAATGAACTGTTGTGAGGACAAGCTGTATTATTTTCCATATTTTAAGAAATCCCTTGGTTAAATCAAACCCACATCACCCTCTTTAGCAAACTGGGTTGTTTTCTTTGGGGGGAAAACTAATTTGCACAGCTCTTTCGTCTTTCTTACAAAGCATTCACAGCATGATTCATTTGTCTGGTCACTGCACCAGCCTTGTAAGCCCCCCCCCCCCCCCAAAAAGATATAATCTTCAAATGGCTAACAAAATCTTTGCACAGCTTCCTTTTTTAAAAAAAGTCAAGAGCAAGCTTGAGTGATTTGGACTGTTCAAATCCCATTTGGAGTTTTTACTCAACTATTTAAATTACAGAGTGCTTTTCTCTTTTAAAAAGGCTCCAGGATTATTTCTGGCAAAGAGATGAATTCAAATTTCATAAATGATCATTTCAAAAGGTTGACACCAGAGTGATGCATTTGTAGAAAGTTAGCACCAACCCCTCTAGAAGAATGAAATATTTTGAGGAATATTAAAAGAAAAAAGGGAGAATATTTTATTTCCATAAATGAGAAGTGGAGAAACATTGGGTTTTTTCCCCTTAAAAGAAAGAAAGCAGACTCAATGTCCCTGCCCCAGCAGATGTTTGGTACCCATTAAGATAGACTGGGCCAGCCCATCTACAAAACAACAGACATTCAGCTCCAGGTTGAAGGAATTAAGACATGATCCTTCAGGACATAATAGGATTAACCCACTAAGACACAGAGTTCACTACATTGCACAAACTCCTAAGGACATTGCATCAGAGTCCAAACTTCAACCAAACTTAGCTGAGACAACCTACAGAACCAGCTGTGACCCCTACAACAGCCAATAGAATACATGTTCTTGCACAGGAACAGGAAGTTCAAGGGAAATGCCCAAGAGAAGGTATAAATAGCTCCCACTCTCAACTCCATATGGTCAGCTGCCCAGAATCATGTGCTTGGTGCTTCTGCTTCACCATTAAAACCATCTTTCCAATCAGCCTCCATGTTTCCAGTGTCTTTCTCCCAGCTTGGAACTGAACCAGATGGATTTTTCTTACATACATACACACACACACACACACACACACACACACGTATGTATGTATGTACGTATGTATGCATCTGTGTGTATATATATGTATGTGTGTGTGTTTCTGTGTGTGTGTGTATGTTGTTAATTTGAACTTACCCTTTAATTTTAAGGTTATTTTATCCATCCATTCTAATTCAGTGTCATTAATAAATGAAAGAAGAAAAAAACCCAGGAAAAAAACAAATTGTTAGTAAGCACGGACTGCAGCATTAACAAATGTTTTAGAAGAAGTGATAATTATTGGTGATCATTTAATATCCATTTTGTAAACATTTTCTGTGCATCATCTCTCCCTACCATTTGTACTATTAGCATTCCCAAGTGAAGAGCAGAACAAGAGGGCGGAGGGTCAGAAAACAAAGTGTGATAGATTACAAAATCTAATTTTAAAAAGGTTTAATGCAGGGTATAATAGCTTGCATTTTCTGGATTCTGTTCTTCCTTCATATCATCCAACTGTCCCTCTGTTTTCTCTTTTCCTAACACTCATTATATGTCTGTGTTTTACTTCCAGAGAATACACCATCCTATTTGGTCTAGAGGACACCAATGACAATGATGACATCACAATTGTCTGCAACATCATCAGTGACTATCAAGCATCAACTATCTCCCCTGATGAAATACTTGACATTTCCCGCATCAGCCCAGAGATCAAAAACAGAGATGGCTCTGTGGCCCCCTGCTTCTGCAGGGTCATTTGCAAAAAGGAATCAAGTAAACATAAATTCATCTACACTATAAATTCACTCACCAAAAGCAACACCAAACATAAGAAACTTCGTTCTCACCCTGACTTAATCATACAGCAACGTTTCTGCTCCCGTGTACTCTGCACAGAACTCAAAAAACGTCTAGACAATGGAGAGAAGGACCTGTACATAGACTACTGTGCTGACTGTATCAAAAGTAAGTCACACAACTCACAACTCAGCATCCAACCCTACACCAACCAATCCACCATCACCCAAGACTAGGCACGCACGCCCCTAACTACCTCAATTCCAACTACAGCTGGCCTTAAATGCAAGCTACTCAATGCAAGAAGCCTTGTGAATAAAATACCTGAATTCCTCCTCTTACTAAATATGGCTAAATTTGACATCATTTTTGTCTGTGAAACATGGCTCAATGCATCTCTCCCTGACTCCATTACCACAGTAAGAGACTCATGTTTACCGATCAGATCATGAAATCCATAGAGGAGGTGGTGTTGCTATCTTCTATAAAAAGTCCTTACATCTAAAAAACATCTAAGTCACCCAGAAGCTTGCTCTTCCTGAGACCATCGTCTGTGAACTGTCCTTAAATATCACATTTCGATTCTTACTATGTTACAGAGCCCCTGATTATGACATAGAACATGTAAACAAGCTAAATTCACTGCTAACATGGGCATCATCCTGCCCACATGCTTTTATCTTTCTTGGTGACTTCAACCTACCTCATATTAACTGGACCCTAAATGAATGTAATACTGAACCCATACATGCAACCTTCTACAATGCTGTAACAAATCTAGGACTGGAACAACTAGTAACCAACAATACTAGACTTAATAACTGCCTCGATCTCATCTTCTGCAATAGTTTGAACTCAATTTACGGAATACAAATTAAAGAACCCTTTTCCAACAGTGACCACAACATGATTGACTTTTGTTTCAACATACGTCCGCACAAAAATCATCACAACAACCTGATCCCCAGTTATAACTTCAAAAAAGGCAACTATGATCTTATAGACAACAATCTCTCATCCCTTGATTGGCAATCTCTATTCCCTGGATGCAATACTGTTGAAGACCATTACAACATATTTTTACTTGAAATCCAAAGAGTCATCAAACTATATGTACCCAATAACAAGTCCCAAAATCAGAAAAAAACAGATTACCCATAACAATAAGGAAGCTTCAATCCAAAAAGAGATCACTTTATGAAAACAAATCTGGTCACGCTGCCAACTTCAAAAGCCGATACAAAAATTTATGACACCAGATAAAAACTGAATTCACCAATTATCACATTAAACAAGAGGAAAACCTTCTACGCACCAATTCCACCCACACTTTTTACAATTTTGTAAACAACAAACTAAAAGACTCAAGATCCATCCCACCCCTGAAAGGACCTAATGTTACAGACTGCAATGATGACACCATCAAAGCCAACCTCTGTAACACATTATTTGGCTCAGTATTTGTAAACAGCAATGGCTCATGCCCAGTATTTCCTAGTCAAACCACAGACAACTACAATGATCTAATACATATCAATTTTACAGAAGACAATGTTGAAAAAGTGTTATGTATGTAGGTTTGAATGTTATTGGTTTAGTTTGAATTGTTCTTGTAAAATGTCAAAAGGATTGGTTTAAATAGTGCGGGAAAACCCTGCACTCTGATTGGCTGGCAACTATGGCTGCTGGCTATAAGAAGCAGCTGTAGCCCAGCCAAGTGGGGTCCATTCGAGCTGTAGTCAATAAACTCTTCACTGAAGCTCTTCATGTCTGACTCTTCATGCAAACATAACAAAAAGCACTACGCAATCTAAAACCATCTCTATCTACTGGACCGGATGGAATATGTGCCTACTTCTTAAAAAGCTATCCGCTGCCATCACCAAACCTCTAAGCATAATCTTTGAAAAATCTTTCAGGACCAGCTCCTTGCGAAACCTATGATCACAAGCCACGGTCATCCCCATCTTCAAAAAGGGAGACCCCAGTCTAGTTGAAAATTACACACCAATCTCTTTATGCTGTGTCACCTGTAAAATCATGGAATCAATTATTAACCAATCCATTATCCTCCACTTAGAGACAAACAACCTACTCTCTAACAAACAATATGGTTTCAGAAAAAACTATCCTGTAATCTGCAACTCTTACACTGCAAAAACATATGGACTACACAACTCGATCAGGGCAAAGCAATAGACACAATCTACATAGACTTCTGTAAAGCCTTCAATTCAGTGGTACATGACAAACTACTACTAAAACTAAAATCTTATGGTATCTCTGGACAACTGCATAACTGGATAGAAGCATTCCTGTCAAACAGACAACAAATGGTCAAAATTGGGAGCGTCTTATCAAATTCTGTACCTGTCAACAGTGGTGTCCCCCAAGGCAGTGTTCTAGGACCAACTCTCTTCATAATCTACATAAATGATCTCTGTGATCATATTAAGAACAACTGCATTCTCTTCGCTGATGATGTAAAGCTGTTCAACACCACAGATAATTCTGCTACCCTTCAAAAAGACCTTGACTATATATCAGAATGGTCAAACAAATGGCAACTTCAAATCTCAACAAATAAATGCTCTGTCTTACATATTGGCAAAAAAAATCAGAAAATAAAATACAAGCTGAATAGTCAAGACCTTGTTGATGATCCAAACTCCGTCAAAACCTTAGAATACTCATCTCTAATGATCTAAGTGCTAGAGCCCACTGTAACTACATAGCCAAAAAGGCATTAAGAGTTGTTAACCTAATCCTATGTAGCTTTTTCTCTGGTAATATCACACTACTAACTAAGGCATACAAAACATTTGCTAGACCAATACTCGAATACAGCTCATCAGTCTGGAACCCACATCACGTATCTGATATTAACACAGTTGAGAAAGTCCAGAAATATTTCACAAGAAGAGTTCTATACTCCCCTACTCGTTGCAGAATACCTTATGCCACCAGACTTGAAATTCTAGACCTCGAAAACTTAAAACTATGCCGCCGGTCCGATCTAAGTATAGTATATAAAATCATACATTGCAATGTCCTTCCGGTCAATGAATACTTCAGCTTCAACCATAACAATACAAGAGCACACAATAGATACAAACTCAAGGTTAACTGCACCAAACTTGATTGCAGGAAATAACGACTTCAGCAACAGAGTGGTCAATGTCTGGAATACTCTACCTGACTCTGTGGTTTCTTCCCCAAACCCCCAAAACTTTAACCTTAGACTGTCTATTATGGACCTCACCCCTTTCCTAAGAGGTCTGTAGGGGGCGTGCATAAACGCACCAACATGCCTACCGTCCCTGCCCTATTGTTTCTTTTATTTTTCTTATATGTATTCATTTCATGTATTCATATCTATGTTTATCCTTATACTTATTATCTTGTAAGCAATTGACTAAATAAATAAATAAATACAGATGGATATTTCTTTTCTCTTTTCTTATCTCTTTTCTTTTCTCTTTTCTTTTCTTTTCTGTTTTCTTTTCCTTTCTTTTCTTTTCTTTTCTTTTCCTTTCCTTTCCTTTCTTTTCTTAAGAATCATTTTAATGGAAATTCTGAAAATTATCTTTGATCAATTTTAGGATCATGAAATTATTGAAGTTAAGTGTCAACAGGATTCCCTGAAGCTCTGAAGAAGTCCACTGCTCAACACAGAGTTGAAGAGTGCTAAGCAGGGTTAAATCTAGTTGGTAACTAGGAGGGGGACTATTAGACACCCTACATCTGGTAGAATAGACAGGAAATGTCCCAAGATTTTTAAGTGGTAAGCCAGTTCCACAATGGTGCCAAGAAAACAGCACAGGTCCTTGGCTTACCACCAGAAATGAGCCACAAATTTATGTTGCTAAGTGAGAAATTTACTAACTCAGCTTTGCCCCATTTTATGACTTTTCTTGCCACCCTTGTTAAGTGAATCAGTGCAGTTGCTCAGTTAGTAACATGGTTGTTAAGTAAATCTGGCTTCCCCATGGATGTTGCTTGCCCTGCCTACCCCTCCCCGCCACTCCAAGGAGTCCCTACGTGGGCCGTTTTGGATGTATGTAAATGCAGGGCGTAAATGGAAGCTCAGGGAGGATGAAAAACAGGCCTCCCAGAAGTTTGGGAAGGCTGGAAATGGACCATTTCTGGCTTCCAGAGAGCCTCTGGAGCCCGGGGAGGCCATTTTTGTCTTCCCAGAGGCTCAAGGAAAGCCTCCGGAGCCCAGGAGGGCAAAAATGTCCCCTCATAATGCGGTAGGCCAACTAGGCCACACCCACTATGGCCACGCCCACCCAGCAACCAGGCAGAGAACCCATTGCAAAATGTTTTGAAGCCTACCCCCGATCTAGGAGCTCATCAGATCCTGTTCAGCCCCATAATAGACTCCAAAGGAAACTTCTCCTGACTTTAAGCTTTATAATATTTAGTTATGAAACAAGATTTTATTTCATTGATCCTTGAGAATTGTTTTCTGTATTCTGTATGGGCCATGTTATTAATTTCTTATTTTTTTTAAAGCACATCTAATCCAATTTCAGATTCAATGAGGAAGTATTTGTATCCTCTAAATATCAAGTCAGTACATAATTCATGTTCCAAAATAATCACACCCGGGTTGCTTACATTGAATTATATTCTCTCTTAATTAATTTGTCATTGCACAGAGTTGGTTGGTCCAATCTGCTGCAGGAGCTGAAGCAGATATTCATTCAACCGTGGCTATGATAATGTTGACAGTGATATCTCACCTTTGAATTTGCATGTTGAAAGTCAGAGTTGGCTTTCAAAAGTCAAATATCACCGAAGGTCTACACCACTGAAAGGCCGCAAATTTGCTCAAATCTTCAATGTTTAGATTTTTATCAGGTATGAAACATGTCACCTGCCAAATATTAGACGTTAGTTGTTGTCAGAAAATATGTCAGCCATTAAATATAGTCAAATATTGGATATTGCCATATGTCAGCTCTCATCTGTTCTCAGACATTCAAACTGTATCTTTCATCGCTAAATACAGGTAGTCCTTGACTGACTGAGTCCAAAATTTACGTTGCTATGTGAAATATTTTTTAAGCGAATTTCACGGCCATTTTACAATCTTTCTTGCCACAGTTGATGGCAACTTGAGAGCAGAACTATAAATCTTTACTAAATATTTACTAAATAGTTACTAAAACTAAGGGAAACTCCTTCTTCCTAATTGCTTACGTTTGATGCTGGTTAGAAGTTTATTTCCACACATTTCAATCTTGGTTAAAACTATAAATGTTGGATTCTGGAGTCTGAAACAAGCCTTCTTGACTTTTTACTGAAGTCAACCTCCTGACAAGTTCTCTGGGGTTTCAGCCTATAAAAGTACAATTATTCCACACAAATTCTGCAGCTTTTTCAGTACTGAGGGGGTTCTTCCCTGCTTTAGAATTAATTTACATTATTAAGGCCTTCTTGTTTGAACTTCATAGTGATTGACAGATGATTTAGGGATCAAAGGTTTTCTACTGTTGAATGAAACTTATTAGATTTCCCATTTATCAAATTCTTCAAATAGAGAAAATTCCCCTTTCTCCCATATACACATTCCTCAAAATGCTACCTTTTATTTCAAATAGGTATATTTTCTCCACTGGAGGAATTTAGGTAATGTGAAAAAGAGGCTAGACAGTCTTTTGAGAAAATATATTGCCTTAAATATATCCTTCCATATATTGCATGGCATGAAATGCAGATTTAAAACACACTCTGATTCCAGAACTTTGAATTATTTATAATTTTAGGCTACTATCTTAGGGATGCATTCCCTGAAGTAAATCCAATCAACGTAACAGAGTTTACTTCTCAATAAATACACAAGGGAAAAGCAGGGTTATAAAATTATATTACGTCTCTGTTAATGTCACATTCTATATTCAGTTACCTAGCATAAATTCCACTCAGCTGAGAGAGATTTCTGAATAATCTCTCTCTCTCCCTCTCCCTCTCTCTCACCCTCTCTGTCTGCAGTTTCATCACTTTCCAGGCTTTTTGCCAAGGGATAGAGGGCAGAGTTTTGAAAATTTTAGATGCTAGGAGGAAGAAAGCAGTATTATGTAAGCTTTTTAAAGGATATAAATCTAAGAACAGAAAGTGAGATTGGTTTTAACGGATTAGATATTTTCATAAAAGAGCTAGGGAAGAAACTATTTTTCTTTCTATGGGTCACAAATATGTAATTTATGCTTCCAGAGATAAAATGCATCAGTATCAGAAGTTATTTAATGCAACGACTAACATCATCATAATTGTTAAGTTTGCATGAAGAGACAGACGCGGAGTGCTTCAAGCTCTTTGTTTATTAGTGACTACAGCTCAGAACGAACCCACTTTGGCTGGGCTGCGGCTGCTACTTATAACCAGCAGCCGCAGTTGCCAGCCAATCAGAGTGCAGGGTTTTCCCGCACTTTTTAAACCAATCATTTCTTACATTTACAAGAACAGTTCAAACTAAACCAATGACTTTAAACCTGCATACATAACAATAATTATGATTGGTGGTTAAGAAACCAAGGTAGAAACCCAGAGACTCTGAGTTCTAGTCCCACCTTAGCCATGAAAGGCAGCTGGGGGACTTTGGGCCAATCACTAAGAAACTCTGAGTTCCAGTCCCACCTTAGCCATGAAAGGTGGCTGGAGGACTTTGGACCAATCACTAAGAGACTCTGAGTTCTAGTCCTGCCTTAGCCATGGATGGGGGACTTTGGGCCAATCACTAAGAGACTCTCAGTTCCAGTCCCGCCTTAGCCATGAAAGGGGGCTGGGAGACTTTGGGTCCATCACCAGGAGACTCTGAGCTGTAGTCCCATCTTAGCCATGAAAGCTGGTTGAGTGACTTTGGGCCAATCACCCATATTTCTTTGCTTGATCACCAAAGTTGGTAAAAAGTTCCTTCTTTATATGTACTTTTCCAACAAAAGTGTGGAATAATACTGTTATACATCTTTGACAATTTATCAGGTGTTAAATGTCAACCGTACATCAGTTTATATATAAATTTTAAAAAATCAAAGTCAATTTTAAACTCTTCGTTCACATGTTTCTTCCATTTTTATAGTAATAACTTTTAGGATTTGTTCACAGGTGAATACAAGAGCACAGAATCTACCTTCGATCTTATTCTCCGCAAGAAATAAATCAAGCAAGGCTGACATTAATTTAAAATGTGCCAAAAATAGTTAAGAGTGGCATAATGTTCTCAGAAATTTTCCTGGCCTGTTTAGTTTCCTGGTTGGTCTCAATAGCTGATGTGTATCGTGAAGTCTCCTGCTGTTAATCCCCTCCCTCTCTCTCTTCTCTCTCTCTCTTCTCTCTCTCTTTCTCTCTCCTCCAAATGCTCCTCTTTTTCCCCCATGCACCATCTGTTTCCTTGCCTTCACAACACGTCCTTTCAGCATTCAAAGCCTAAATGCTGAGCCCCAAAGAGCAAGGAAACCAAGAAAAGAAGATTTGAAAACATAAGGAGTTTCTTGTTTCTTGGAAGGCTCCCCGTAGATCCACATGTAAAGGGATCTTCCCAGTGGAGAACTTCATCAGAAAAGGCTCCGTTTCAAACATAAGCAGGTGGGGAATATGGCACTCTTTTCTTCAGTGACAGATGAAAGTCACAGCTGAATACGAAAAAGAAGATACGTTGTGTTGACTAAGAGAACTAAATCACAAGTTAAGTGACTGAATGTACCCTAAAATGTAGCCAAAGAAGACATAGTTGTTCAACAAGGATTTCTCCCTGACATTGAATTGCTGCTAAAGCAGAGGTGGTCTTCAGACAGTTCTGATCGGTTCTGGAGAAAGTAGTGGAAATTTTGAGTAGTTTGGAGAACCGGCTGCCACACAGAAGAGGGGGGGGGGTCGATTTATTTTCCAAAGCATCAGAGGGCATGACAAAAACAATGGACGGAAAGTAATCAAGGAGAGAAGCAATCTGGAATTGAGGAGAAACTTCCTAACAGTGAGGGGAATTAACCAGTGGAACAACTTGACTTCAGAAGTTGTAGGTGCTTCATCACTGGAAGTTTTTAAGAAGAGACTGGACAATGACTTGTCTGAAATGGTATAGGATCTCCTGCTGGAACAGGGGCTGGACTAGAAGACTCCAAGGTCTCTTCCAGCTCTATTCTGATTCCTCTGATTCCAAAGTCTGTGCTTTTAGGTCAGGAGAATTAGCGATGCTGTACGCATTAGAAAAGCTGGCATTTATTGATGTAGTGATCAGCAGTGGGGTGGAGTATTTAGTTTAGTTTACTTTATTGTCATTTCTCCTCGTACAGCTAAATTAAATGCCATCTTCAGTGTACATCGTACATAAGAAAACTATAAAAAAATAAAACAAAAACACACATCCTTCGCATCCTATACAATTGAATGGAAAACCCCTGCTATTGCATTAATATTGCACTATACAGTAGAATAGGGGGTCCTTCCTTCCCTCATTCCTTCCCTCCCTCCGTCCCTCCCTCCCTCCTTCCTTCATCTATGTACTACACATAGAAAATAAAGTGGGTTTCCCTCCCGCAACTGCATTGATATCCAAGTGTACGGTTGTAGCTGTATTCCAATTTTTCTATACATAAATTAGCTACTGGTAATACTATTGAACCTTTAACTCAGTTGTGTACAACAATCAGGTGTATGACTGAGAATCAGGGACTGAAAATTGTTTGCATATCTCTTCTTTCGCGTTCTAAAACAGCGATATACTCTATATTGACTAGAAATGAGGGGGAGAGGGAGGGAGAGGAAGAGAGGGAAAGGGGAAGAGAGGGTGAAGGGGGAGAGGAAGAGAAGGAGAGGGAGAGGGGGAAATAGAGGGAGAGAGTGAGGGAGAGAGAGATAGAAGAAGATAGAAGGAGAAGGAAAAAAAGAAAGAGGAGAAAGAGAGTGAGAGAGTGCAGGAGAGAGCAATAGAAGGAGAAGGAGAGAGATAGAAGGAGAAAGAGAAAGAGAAGGAGAAAGAGAGGGAGAGAGAGAGGGAGAGATTTTACAGTGTAAGATACATTGCACATGAGAACAAAATAACCCAGGATTTGGAATTCAAAAGGAAAGAAAAATAATGTGGTTAAAACATGAACAAAAATACAAAAATACATATTCAGTATTTTCTTGCTCTGACAAAATATACAAATTAAAAATTAATGGATGCTTCTTATTTTAGAAACAGCTGGTTTGGGATCTGTAGGTCAGGCATCAAAATCCGAAGTGCAAACCATCAATGGTAAAAAGAGATTTAAGTTTGTCATTCATTGTGGGCAGTTGGATTAGACTATCCATGGGATCAAATATGTGATGAATTAATATATACATCAAGATATGCCCTGGATTAAGACGTGCAAAATATACAGGATATATAATTAGATGTAAGCTATATTCAGATATCAGAAGTAGGAAATAAATTCCACAAGCCACAGAAGTTAATGCATCCATGTCTTTTCGTGTCTGAGGAGACAGTTGCAATGTCTCTCTTACATAGAGTTGTTCATAACACTGGGCAACATTTTTTTTCCAAAAGTTTTTCTTCTTGACATTATACAGGAAGTCCTCAACTTACAACTGTTCATTTAGTGACCTGTGATGACCCAGAGTGTAACACAAATATAACAAAATCCAAAACATAAATAAATGTCCTTTAATGCCTCCAACTTGGCCCCACTGTTCAATAATTCTCAGTTGGAGATAAAACTTATGCAAAAATAGTCTTCAAAAGAAAGCAATACAGTCCGAACTTAATGAGCAGATAGAGGTGAAATAAAAAACCAAAACACACTACAATGAAGGAATTTCCACAATGGACCAGGATAAGTAATTACCAACTTCAAGGAGATAACAAGGTTCAGTCTGTTGGAAGGACGCCAACCAAGATAACTTCAGACCAAAATAAAACACACTTTGCTTCTGGCAATGCTGTGCTTTAACCGTCTCTCTTATATACTATTCTCCCCAGCTGCAACCAATGAGGAGGATCATGGCCGCTTCCTCTCTTGTCAGCCAAGTTGTTGCCTTCTCTGTTCCTCCCTGTGTGTTCTAGGATGAAGAAAAGATGGGCCTGGTTGCCCAGCTGGCCTCTGCCCTTCCCCAGCCTCCTCCACAACATCCAGAGCCACACCTCCACTCCCTGTCAGCTGTTCCTCCTCTCCCTCAGAGTCTGACTCTACCAAGGGCATGACATGATTGTTCCAAGTTAGAACAACACTAAAAAAAGTGACCTATGACCATTTTTCACACTTATGATCATTGTAGCATCCCCATGATCATGTGATTTACATTTGGATGCTTGACAACAGGCTCCCATTTATGACAGTTGCAGTATCCTGGGGTCATGTGATCATATTTTGTGATGTTCTGACAAGGAAAGTCCATGGAGAAGCCAGACTCACTTAACAACCATGTTACTAATTTAACAATTGCAGTGATTTGCTTAACAGTGACAAGAAAAGCCGTGAAATGGGGCAGCATTCACTTAATACATTTTTCACTTAGCAACATAAATTCCAGGCTCCAAAGTGTTCAAGAAGCAAAATCTTTGTTGTCCAGTTGTCCATAAAAAGCCTCTTTAGATCAGTGATCACCAACCAGTGGGCTGGGGACCACTGGTGGTCCACGAGAACATTTTGGTGGCCTGCAGAGAAATGTCACCCCCAAAACAATTAATCCAGGCTACAGGGGAACACAAGGCTGCACTACCCACATGGCCCGCTGGAACACAAGAGTTGCGTTGCTTGCATTGCGAACAACATGAGGTAGTGAGGGGAGGGGGGAAAAGGTGGAGGGGAGGAACTTGCCCCACTCTCCCCATGTGCCTTGCCTGGCCACCGGGCTGCTTCTTCCTGCTTCTTTCTTCTTCTGCTTTTGGCTGCATGCAAGGAAAGCAGCAAAAGTCTTTCTTTCTCTCCCCCAAACTCTACCAGAAATGAGTCTTTGGGACCCTGCAAGGCATCCTGCTCCAAGAAGCTACACCAGCATGACAAGTCTCACAAAGACTCATTTCTGGTGAAGTTTGGGGGAGAGAAAGAAAGACTTCTGCTGCTTCTGCTGCTTTCCTTGCATGAAGCCAAAAGTCTCCCCCCCTCTCTCTCTCTCTCCGCCCCCCGAGAATGGACCTGGAGACAGTATTCTGCAATCCCAAATAAAAAAGGATTGATCTGTAGGAAAACAGGGTGGGGAATTTTTCTGCAGACTTTTTTGGGGATTTTCCCAGGGTCTCTGGTCTGCGGGATTTAAAATTATGAGTTTGGTGGTCCCCGAGGTCCAAAAGGTTGGCGATCCCTGCTTTAGATCATGTATGACCACCACACATCTAGATGCTTGAACTTGTATAACTTTATACAGGAGTGATAGCAATAGTAGTTTGACTTATATACCACTTTACAGTGCTTTACAGCAGGGCTGGGCTGCTACGGGTCCACACTGGTTCAGGCAAACCAGTTGTTAATTTTATGGCCAGTTCAGCAAACCGGCAAATCCCAAAACTGGCTGGCCTTGCCCACCCCACCCCGCCCCTTCCAGGAGTCCCTGCACAGTCCATTGCAGGTAAGTGCAGGGCTCATGCAGAGGCTCAGGGAGGGCAAAAAATGGGCCTTCTGGAAGTTTCCGGCCTCCAGAAAGCCTCTGGAACTTTCATCATATACATGGCAAAGATCCCCGTTCGCTGAAAAAGCATTTTCACATTGTTTAGGACTTTTTTCTTTTTAAAAAAAATTTCTTCCTTTCCCTGATCTGCTACAATTGGTTTCCATTCCCCTCCCTCAAAGCTGTTTCAAATCATTATCCTCTGGTTTAGCTCAATTTTAAGTTCTGCCTTTGATCTATTTTTAAGTGGCAGTGATTTTTTTTCTGGAGTTTAACTCAGCACATCAATTTGGAAAGAACAAGCAGTTTTTCTGGTTTCCCAGAGAGATTCAGAATCTCAAAGCAATTTGTTCCCCAAATTATGATGAACTCCTTCCAACGTCTTTACTACGCTGTCCCCGACTGTACTTTAAACTCTAAGAAGCATAGTTGTTTTTTGTCCCCCTTGTACAAAGTTTTACTCTCTTAGCTAACTAGGGCATACAAAACCTTTGCTAGACCAATTCTTGAATACAGCTCGTCCACCTGAAACCCACACTGTATATTGGACATTAACACAATTGAGCAAGTCCAGAAGTATTTTATGAGAAGAGTCCTCCACTCCTCTACTCACAATAGAATTCCCTATTCCTCCAGGCTTAAAGTTTTGGGCCTGGACAATCTGGGACTGAGCTGCCTGCAGTCCAACCTAAGCATAGTACACAAAATTGTCTGCTACAATATCGAGACTTCCGGGTTGAGCCTTCTCGAGAATGGGCGGCGGTTTGCGATCATCCACGACCGCAGCCTGGCTCTTGCGTCGGAGAGCCCCGATCCTGCAAGGTTCAGGGCTGAAGCTGCCTCGTAGGGGCGGCGGAGAAAGGGAAATCTGCCAGCCAGAGTGAGGGGAGCCGCATCTCCCCCCTTTTGGGTCTGGTCTTTTCCCTCTGAAGATGTCAAGAAGTGGTGGTCAAAAATGGCCACCTCGAAGAGAAGGTCTCAACAGGATTAAGATTGGTGCAGGAGGAAAGAGAGAAGTCAACAGCAGAGGAACCGGGAGTATCGGATGGTAAGATCAAGGCACCCCAGGATTAAGATAAAGATGAGTTTTTTAAAAAAAGAAACAGAAGCGGCGCAGTCTCAAGTGAAGGAAAAATAAGTAAAATATTTTGACAGCTATAAGGGGCTTGAACCGGAAAGGAAGAAGCCAGTAAGAATTTAAGTTTGGGGCTCGGAAAACTTTGAATATCAAAATAAAAGGAAAGGGTTAAGACTCTGCAGAAAGTGCCACTTTGTGGAGAAAAATTGGAAGCTAAAGAAGAAAGAAACTATCTTGTTCCTTTGTGGATTGGAGTTGTTACATTTTAAAGAGACTGAAACAAAAAGCAAGACTCATAGAAAGTGAAAGCTTGAATACACAAAGACGGACTACGGATTAGTTGGTGACATTGATATAGATTCTGGACTTGGGTTAGGATCTTAGAAAATTTAAAGAAGAAGAAACAAGGAAAACAAAAATTCTGGTGGCCATCCAAAGAATCAAAAATGGAGTTTAAAAGTATGAAAGAACTGCTACAGGAAGTGACTGAACTAACTTGGCTCGTTGCAGAAACATGGGCATTGAAATGGTGAATAAAGAACAAGAAGAAGGAACCTTAAGGGAGGAGCCAGCACAAGAGAAAGCCATCTTAAAAAGACAATTAATACAAAGATTAACACAAATAAAAGGGAAAGGAAGGGTGGCTAAAAAAACGGAACCTAAGAAAGTATCTAAAAAGGGGAACATTTATGAAATTAAGCATGTTAGAAAGGTTCAGAAGGAAAGGAAACAGAAAGGTAAAGAGAGAGAGAGGGATTCAAACTGGACAGAGAAGGGGGAGAGCAGGATAAAAGGGTGGAGAAGGAACAAGAAACAAGAACAGAAGATAGAGAAACAAGGGAATTACATAATGAAGAAAAAAACTTGTTTGCATAGAGATAATGGCTAATGCATTAAGAAGGGGGTTTCTGCATGAAGAAGTGGTAATAAGAATATATTGCAATTATAAAAGTGTAAAACAATAGGGGTTACTGACAATTTTTACTGGTAAAAGGTCACACTTTTATTTCTTATTTACAAAAGAAAGGTAAATGTTGATTAGATAAATTGAATTAATTGAAATGATTCTAGAAAATGTTTAAAAATGAGATTTGTCAATAACCAAGGTTAGTTATTTTTATTATTATTTTGGAACCATAAATAAACCTTAGGGGATATGTGCTGCAGAACCCGATTGATTAGAGATATATTGTAAGGTAGCTTTTCTTTTTTCCTTTTTCTTTTTCTTTCTTCTCTATCTTTCGCTTTAAAGGGAATGATTATAATTATGCTACTATATTAACCACTGAGGTGTCACTTTCAAAGTAGTAAAAGGGGGGCAAGTCTAGGTTTTTTTTCTTTTCATTCTTTTTAGTGTTAAAACCTGTACGGATTTAGAATCATGGAGAGAATATGTGATGAAAGGGCAAATCTGACGGATAAAAGAATTCTGTAAATGATAAAAGAGTATTAACAATGTGAAGATAATTAAAGGATAGATATGGATGAACTTTATCTTCAATATGATGGGCAAATATATTGTTATTTGTAAGATTTATAAATGATGTTTTTAAAATATATATATATATTGGCAATTAACTCGAAATGAACTGGGGGGTTATACAGATTGAGATTAAGATTTGAGATTAGGATTAATTTCTCTGACCCTTTGTCTGCTAAAATGGAATAGAAGTAAAAATGGGATAAAATAGGAAGTTAAATGTTTAAAATGAATATAGATTTACTGTCATATTTGCATGTAAAAGTGACGACCCGGGAACGTGCTGTCTACTGAAAAGAGCTGTTTTAAAAAATTGTTAAAAATTGAATAAAATTTGTTATTAAAAAAAATTGTCTGCTACAATATCAACTTCTTCAGCTTCAACCACAATAATCCACGGGCAAATAATGGATACAAACTCACTTCAAACTTGATTGAAGAAAATACGACTTCTGCAACAGAGTGGTCAATGCCTGTAACACCCTTTACCCAACTCTGTCATTACAGCCTCAAACCCTCACAGCTTCAATCTCAAACTGTCTACCATGGACCTCACCCCATTCCTAAGAGGTCCTTAAAGGGGGCATCCATAAGCACACCAGCATGCCTACCATCCCTGTCTTACTGTCCTCATTTATCTGCATTTACTTCCTTTGTTCATGTTTATGTTCATGCTTATGCTTGTTATCTTGTACATGCTTGAGAAGCAAATAAAATAAATAAATAAATAGCTCCATAGGGACAGACTTGACTGGACTGGACATTTTAGTGTTTCTTTTGTGTGTGTGCGTATCTATCTCCTACGGTTAAAAATAAAAAAGTTGAGGGTTCCAGAAGATAAGTTTTGATTTATCGAGACAGAAACCTAATTTTCTTTTTCATCCATCATGGAGCTACTTTGCTGATAAGTAGTTTTTTGTGTCCCCCTTACATCTTGCAAAAATGCATGCACTATTTTGGTGGCACGCCAATTTTCATCTGAGGGCTGACCGGCTGAATTTGCACCCAGTGAGGAAAAAAAAATCCCAATAAATTTGCTGGGTTTTTTGTTTTTCTAGTTATCATAGCTGACCTGCTTTGAGATTTTATGTTTCTCTTAGCTGTCAAACTGAAGCTGGCCATCCAGTTTTTTTTCTTTTTCAGACTAGACATAGTTGTCCTTGGTTCTATTGGTATTTCAGTAACCGATTGGATTACAGGCAGGGGTGGGCTGCTGGGGGTTCACAGCGGTTTGGGGGAGCCCCTAAGCTAAGATTCTGTGCAGTTTGGAGAACCCCTAAATCCCACTCCTGGTTGGCTCCGCCCCACCCACCCTGCCCCTCCCCTCACAGGAGTCCCCATGCAGCCATTTTGGGATGCAGGTAAGTGCAGGGCTCAGGGTGGGCAAAAGCAGGCCTCCCGGAAGTTTGGGAAGGCTGGAAATGGGCTCGTTTCCAGCTTCCAGAGAGCTTCTGGTGCCCAGAGAGGCCATTTTCACCCTCCAGGAGGCTTGAGAAGAACCTCTGGAGCCCAGGGAGGGCAAAAATACCCCCCCATGGTGCTGGAGGCCAACTAGACCACGCCCATCATGGCCACACCCACCCAGCAACCTGGCAGAGAACTGGCCATAAAATTAGCTACTGGTTCGATACTGGTTCGCTTGAACTCCTAAATCCATATGTATCCTGAGCTTGCCTTCTCCTCCCTTGACTGCAAAGAAATTCATGCTTTTTTTCTTTTATAGCTCTTACTTACTCTTGAGTAGACTCCTCTCTCCCTTAACTTGAAATGTTGCCTCTTACTTTCTGTATTTCCTTAGGCTGTCTCTTAAATAGGCTAATAATTTCCTTTCCCCTTTTCCCCAGCCAATGCCTTTAAGCTACTTTTACTCTTCTAATTCTTCCCTTCTAGCTGTGTGCATCTAAATTTCTTTTCATCTAACTCATCTAAATTTCTTTTCCTCACCTCTTTACTCTTTGGAATAGACCCTCTGTTCTCTAGAAGATCCCAATTTGGTTCTTTTTTTAAAAAACTAACTCAGTACTGCTTTGACTAAAAGCCTTCCCTCATTTCCATCTCTGTTTTCTTAACATCATTAAGGATCCTATTTTTCATGCTTATGATTGCATCTGGTCCCAGATCTGTGCATTCAAGATCCTTAGCTCCTCTTCACTTTCTTGCTTCTCCTGACAGTTCCTGCCAGTTCCTTGGATACATTTGTTTTCAGAACAGTCTGGAGACCAGAAGAAGAGAATAACGGAGTTGGAAGGGATCTGGAGTCTTTGAGTCCAATCCCCTGCTCTAGCAGGAGACTCTATACTTTGTCAGATAAATAGCTGTCCAATCTCTTCTTAAAAACCTGCAGGGATGGGGCACCCACAATTTTGAAAGCCAAGCTGTTCCACTGGTTTTTTTTGTTCTCACTGTCAGGAAATTTCTCCTTAGTTCTAGGTTGCTTCTCTCTTTGATAAGTTGCCATCTGTTGCATCTTGTCCTGACTTCAGGTGCTTTGGAAAATAGGTTGGCCTCTTCTTCTCTGGGACAGCCTCTCAAATATTGGGACCCTACTTTCATATCACTCATAGTTCTTCTATTCATTAGACTAGACATATACAGTTCCTGCAGCTGTTCTTTGTTTTTTTAGTTCTAGTCTTCTAATCATCATCTAATCATCTTTGACCATTTGGCTTTTTTTTTAAACCCCAGAGGTGTTCATGTAGAGCAAGAGTCTTCAAATTTGGCAAATTTAAGACTTGTGGACTTCAACTCCCAGAATTCCTGAGCTAACATGACTGGAGGAGGAATTCTGGGAGTTGAAGTCCACAAGTCTTAAAGTTGCCGAGTTTGAAGACCCCTGATGTAGAGGGTGAGGAGCAGGAAAACAAGACAGTGCTTGTGCTGATTTTTTTTTTAAAGAAAAGAAACAGGGAACTGAACTGAGAAGCTTGCAATTTGTGAAGACCCAAAGTTATACACACCCTTCATTAATATTGACCCTGCAATCCTAAACTGCATTAACACAGGCATACAATCAAGATCAAGTGAAGTACTAATGCCACTCTATAAAGCCTTAGTAAGACCACACCTATAATACTGCATGCAGTTTTGGTCACCACACTATAAAAAAGATGTTTAGACTTTAGAAAGAGTGCAGAAAAGAGCAACCAGGATGATGAGGGGACTGGAGGACAAAACATATGAAGAACGGGTGCAGGAACTGGGCCTGGCTAGTCTAGTGAAGAGAAGGACCAGGGGAGCCATGATAGCAGTGTTCCAATATTTGAGGGGCTGCCACAGAGAGGAGGGGGTCAAGTTGAAGGGGACCTTGTAAGTCTTCTAGTCCAATCCCCCCACCCAAGCAGAGACCCTACACCATTTCTGACTAATGGCAGTCCAATCTCTTCTTGAAGGTCTCAAGTGATGATGCTCCCACAACTTCTGAGGCAATTTCTGTTCCATCGGTTGATTATTCTCACTGTCAGAAAGTTTCTCCTTATTTCCAGGTTAAATCTGTCCTTGTTCAGTTTCCATCCATTATTCCTTGTCTGACCTACAAGTGCTTTAGAAAATAACTTGACCCTTTCCTCTCTGTGGCAGCTCCTCAAATATTGGAAGATTGCTATCATGTCTCCCTTGGTTCTTCTCTTTACTAGACTAGCCAGGCCCAGTTCCTGCAACCATTCTTCATATGCTTTAGTCTTGAATCCCCTAATCATCCTGGTTGCTCTTCTCTGTACTTTTTCTAGAGTCTCAATATCCTTTTTATAGTGTGGTGACCAAAACTGGATGCAGTGCTCTAGGTGTGGTCTTACTAAGGCTTTATAGAGTGGTATGAGTACCTCCCTTGATCTCGATTTTATCCCTCTGTTAATGCAACTCAGGATTGCATTAGCTTTTTTGGCTGCTGCCGCACACTGCTGGCTCATATTTAGCTGGTTGTCCACTAAGATTCCAAGATCCCTCTCACAGTTACTGCTGTTGAGCCTGGTTTCACCCAGTCTATATGTATACTTTTGGTGTTTCTTGCTTAAGTGTAGGACTTCACTTTTCTCTAATTTTCTTTACAGGTGAAACTCAAAAAATTAGAATATCATGCAAAAGTTCATTTATTTCAGTAATGCAACTTAAAAGGTGAAACTAATATATCATTACATGCAAAGCAAGATAGTTCAAGCTCTGATTTGCCAGAATTGTGATGATTATGGCTTACAGCTCATGAAAACTCATGAAATTGAGGACCCAAGATTGTTGGGGGCAATTAGCTGACTTTGTAAAAATGCCGCTTAGTAATAAGCAGGCATATACAATGGAATGAAGGATATTGCTGAGCACACTGGGTTGTATCCCAAAAATTGTAAGCCGCCCTGAGTCTTCGGAGAAGGGCGGCATATAAATGTAACTAAAAAAAAAAAAACCCAAATCCACAATCTCTGAAAATTGGAATATTACATGCAATCAATAAAACAAGGATTGTACATAGAACAATATTAGATCTCTGAAAAGTATAAGCATGCATATGTACTCAGTACTTGGTTTGGGCCCCTTTTGCAGCAATTACTGTCTCAATGCGGCGTGGCATGGAAGCTATCAGCCTGTGGCACTGCTGAGGTATTATAGAAGACCAGGATGCTTCAATAGCAGCCTCCAGCGCTTCTGCATTGTTCAGTCTCATGTCTCTCATCTTTCTCTTGGCAATGCCCCATAGATTCTCTATGGGGTTCAGGTCAGGCGAGTTTGCTGGCCAATCAAGCACAGTAATCCCATGGTCATTGAACCAGGTTTTGGTGCTTTTGGCAGTGTGGGCAGGTGCCAAGTCCTGCTGGAAAATGAAGTCAGCATCCCCATAAAGTTCGTCTGTGGAAGGAAGCATGAAGTGCTCCAAAATTTCCTGGTAGACAGCTGCATTGACCCTGGACTTAATGAAGCACAGTGGACCAACACCAGCAGATGACATGGCTCCCCAAATCAACACAGACTGTGGAAACTTCACACTGGATTTCAAGCATCTTCCAGTGTGTGCCTCTCCATTCTTCCTCCAGACTCTGGGTCCTTGGTTTCCAAATGAGATGCAAAAGTTGCTCTCATCAGAAAATGGACCACTGAGCAACAGACCAGGTCTGTTTTTCTTTAGCCCAGGTAAGACGCTTCTGATGACATTTGAAGCCCATGTCCAGGATCCGTCTGTGTGTGGTGGCTCTTGGTGCACTGACTTCAGCCTCAGTCCACTCCTTGTGAAAGTCCCCAACACTTTTGAATGGCCTTTTGCTGACAATCCTCTCCAGGCTGCAGTCATCCATGCTGCTTGTGCACCTTTTTCTTCCACGCTTTTCCCTTCCACATAACTTTCTATTAATGTGCTTTGCAGCACTTTGGGAACATCCAACTTCTTTTGCAATAACCTTTTGAGGCTTTCCCTCCTTATGGAGGGTGTCAATGATGGTTTTCTGCACAACTGTCAGGTCAGCAGTCTTTCCCATGATTGTGATTCCTACTGAACCAGACTGAGAGACCATTTAAAGGCTCAGGAACCCTTTGCAGGTGTTATGGCTTAATTAGCTGATTAGAGTGGGACACTTTGAGCTTAGAATATTGCACTTTTGCACAATATTCTAATTTTCTGAGATTGTGGATTTAGGGTTTTCATGAGCTGTAAGCCATAATCATCACAATTATGGCAAATCACGGCTTGAACTATCTTGCTTTGCATGTAATGATTGACTCATTACATGATATATTAGTTTCACCTTTTAAGTTGCATTACTGAAATAAATGAACTTTTGCACGATTTTCTAATTTTTCAAGTTTCACCTGTATAAAACTCAACAGGTGCATTTTGGAAGAAAATTCTACCTGTGGAGGTAGAAAATAGTTGACGGCTCCTATGTAAATGTGGAACTTTGTCCCCACTGAATCAATAGTACAATTGATACCAGTACAATCGAGCAGGTTCAGAAGTATGTCACAAGAAAAGTTTTTCACTCTTCTTTATTTATTTATTATTTATTAATGGGACTTATATGCCGCCCCATCTCCGAAGACTTCGGTTACAATAAAACAAACACAATAAATATTTAAAAAAGAATTAAATTAATGGTCCCAATTAATACAAAACATTAAAAGCCGCAAAATCTAAAACACCCCACCCATAGGTCACAGCCCGGCTTGGTAAAATAACCAGGTCTTCAAGTCATGGCGGAAGGTGCGGAGGTCAGGGGCCAAGCGGAGCCCCAGGGAAGTTGGTTCCAGAGTTCAGGGACGCTGACAGAGTAGGCACGTCGTCGGGGGACCACCAGCCGGCATTGCCCGGCTGATGGGACCCCAAGGAGTCCCTGTCTGTGACTTAGCACAGGGCGGTTAGTATTCGATGTCGGCAGCAGTCTCTCCCTTAAATAATAAGGACCCATGTCATGTAGGACTTTGTATGTTAAAGTTAAAACCTTGAATCTCACCCGGAGAGCAACCGGCAACCAATGCAGGCAGCGCAGGAGGGGGCTAACATGGGAGAACCGGGAAACTCCATCACCGCCCGCGCCGCCGCATTTTGCACCAGCTGCAGTCTCCGGATGGTATGCAAGGGCAGTCCTACACCATAGAATTCCCCATGCTACTAGGCTCAAAATTCTCGGTTTGCATAACTTAGAATAGAAGTGTATCACTTGCTGCCAGACCTAGGTATTGCATAAAAAATTATACGTAGTAATGTTTTACCCGTAAATGACTTTTGGTTTGTTTTAATTGCAACAATACACACATGAACAATCACTTTAAACTCAATGCAAAATCATTCTAAACTTGACTGTTAAAAAAATACAATTTCTGTAATAGAGTTGTCAAAGTCTGGAATGCTCTACCTGATTCTGTGGTTTCAGCTGCAAATTTTCAGAGTTTCAGTTATAAAATTGACTTCCGTGGACCTTATATCATGCTTAAGTGGTTAGTAGAGGGGGACATGCATTAACGTGCCTATCATCCCTGTCATTGTATTTTTATTCTTTTATTCTTGTTCTCATTTTTGTTTGACAAATTCTAATAAATAAATAAATAAAATAAATGGTAGAGTAGAGTAGAGTAGAGTAGAATAGGAGAGAAGAGAAGAGAAGAGAAGAGAAGAGAAGAGAAGAGAAGAGAAGAGAAGAGAAGAGAAGAGAATGGAGTAATGGTGTTATGTATGCAGGTTTGAATGTCATTGGTTTAGTTTGAATTGTTCTTGTAAAATGTCAAATATGATTGGTTTAAAAAGTGCAGGAAAAACCCTGCACTCTGATTGGCTGGCAACTGCGGCTGCTGGCTAGAAGTAGCAGCCACAGCCCAGCCAAATGGGGTCTGTTATGAGCTGTAGTCACTAATAAACTCTTCACTGAAGCACTCTGCGTTTGACTCTTCATGCAAATCTAACACTGGCGACGAAGGTGGGATCCTTCCAGAAGAGAAGATAACGCGGAGAACAAGCTGAGAGAGATGGCTGCGCTGAACACCACCCCAGCCCCGTTCGATCTGGGCGAAGACTGGGACTCGTATGCATCGTTTCCAAATGTATTTGGAGGAAGCGATCTCACCAACATTCCGACAAGCGGAAGAGGGCGGTCTTTCTCACCACTGCGGTCGGCCGTTTTCAAGATGGCGAAGGCATTGGCGGGAGCTGCAGACGTGAAGGTAATGGACTGGCCCAACTTAGAAAAGTTATTAAGAGCCCATCACGCCCCACAAGTATCGTGCCTCATTAAGAGACACGAATTCTACCGTCAAGATCAAGGGGAAAGTGAAAATGTTAATGACTTGTGGCAAGTTTAAGGGACATTGGGGGTGCATGTGAGTTTATCAACTTTGAAGAGGCCATGCGCGATCGATTTGTTCTAGGCCTAAAAGACAAGGTTTTGCAGAGCAAATTATTAATGAAACCTAAGATCACGCTTAAGGAGGCCATAGAAGAAGCTTCTTCAGTGGAAGCTACCAAGTCCTCAGCAGCAGCCATGAAGAAAATTAACAAGGCCATAAACCATCCTGATGTGGAAAAATCCACAACAACCCATTGCGAGCAAATAGATTCTGATTCAGACTGTAGTGAGGTAGAGGAAGGAATTTATAGACTCAGAATGGAGAAGAAAAGGGAAGACCTTGGAAGAAAAAGGCAAGACTTTTATTGCAGAGGTTGTGGGGGCACCCCGCACTGAATGCAACTTTTTTGATACCATCTGCCTCCGTTATGAAAAAAGAGGTCACCTAGCAAGAGTCTGCAAATCATCCAGAACTCCACCAAGCAGAAAGAAGTTTCCTGATAAAGAATTCAAACATAACAACTTCAGTGAGAAAATGGGGCGCAACACAGAAACAAATGGGAAGAATGAAACTCATCAAACAGTCACTATTGGTCATTCTTCACCCTTAAGAAGCAGAAAAGTACATGTGAAGGTACTTATTGAAGGAAGGCCTTGCCAAATGGAAGTGAACTCAGGCACCTATTTATCTATGGTGTCATGGGACACTATTCACAGGCTACTTCCCAACATTCAGAAGAAGCATTTCCAGAAGCAAGCACTGACTCTTAAAGACTACCAAGGGAACAAGATTCCAGTAGTTGGAACAAGAGAATTCAACGTGAAGTTCAAAGGCCACACCAAACGTTTGCCCCTGACCATCGTGGACAAGGATCGCCCAAGCTTGCTGGGACTTGAGTGCTTCAATCCACTAGACATTGAGGTGACTGGCATCAATCACGTGAGCAACTCTGAATGGGAGGAGGCCTTGAAGTCTGAGTTTCCAGAGGTCTTCAGCGAAGGATTGGGCAAGTATATGGGGACCCCTATCACTTTCAACCTAGATCCCAAGGTGCCCCCAATTCATTTAAAGCCCAGAAGGGTCCCATTTGCCT
The DNA here is from genome assembly GCA_009733165.1 of Naja naja. Taxonomy (NCBI): domain Eukaryota; kingdom Metazoa; phylum Chordata; class Lepidosauria; order Squamata; family Elapidae; genus Naja; species Naja naja. The sequence continues at coordinate 63,189,093 of CM019151.1, read as the reverse complement.
TAAAGGAAAAAATTGATGCACAATTAGATAAACTAATAGCTCAAGGAGTTTTAGAGCCCACTGACCACTCCAGATGGGAGACACCCATAGTCACACCAGTCAAGACTGATGGGTCAGTAAGAATCTGTGGAGACTATAAGGGGACATTGAACCATGTGCTTCAGCAGAGCGCATTCCCAGTTCCAGTGGTGCATCATCTGTTACATTCACTTGGCAGGGGTACAGTCTTTGCCAAATTGGATCTGGCCCAGGCATATCAACAACTAACAGTTGATGATGCCACTGCAGAGCCCAAACCATTGTGACTCATAGAGGTGCCTTCAAATGTAAAGGTTACAGTTTGGAGTAAGCGTGGCACCAGGCATTTTCAAAGCCTTATGGAAAGGATGCTCCAAGGACTGCCAGGGTAGTACCTTACTTTGATGATGTGTTAATCTCTGCTGAAAATGACACTCAATTACAAGAGAGACTCAGAGAAGTCCTTACCAGATTCAAGAAAGCGGGGTTAAAAGTCAAGGAAGAAAAATGCACTCTTAGAACTGACAAGGTTGAGTTCTTGGGCTACATGATTGACAAGCATGGTATCCACCCCACAGATGCCAAGGTTCAGGCAATCAAAGAAGCCCCTAGACCAAAATGTAAAACAGATTTACAAGCCTTCCTTAGACTCATTAACTTTTATCACATGTTCCTACCTCAGAAGGCAACCATTGCAGAACCATTACACAGATGACTTGACAAAAAGTCTGTTTGGGTCTGGGGCAGGAAGAAACAATCAGCATTTAACAGTATTAAAAGACTAATCACGTCTGATGCTGTACTGATTCAGTTCTCTGAGCATTTACCTGTTGTACTGACTTGTGATGCATCCCCCTTTGGAGTGGGGGGGGGGGGGGTTTGAGCCACAGGCTTCCCAGTGGGAGAGAAGCCCGTATTGCATTTTATTCTCGCACCTTGACCAAAGCAGAGAGGAATTACAGCCAATTGGACAAGGAAGCATTGGCAATTGTTGCAGCTATCAAGAAATTTCATGAGTGAAATTTGAATGGGAGAAATGGGAGAAATTTGAATGGGAGAACATTTACCATTGTCACAGATCACAAACCTTTGTTAGGCATTGTGGCAGGAGACAAACCTACACCCACTATCCTGTCACCAAGAATGCTGAAGTGGACTGAATTTCTTGCTGCTTATTCATACAAACTTATCCACAAGCCTGGCAAGGACATTGGACATGCTGATGCCTTGAGTCGTTGCCCACTTCCTTGGCACAAGGAGGACTTTGAACCTGAGGCACACACCTTTTTCCTAGAAAGTGTTGCCAAGCTTCCAGTACACGCTGCTGAAATTGCCAGAGAGACTGCCAAAGACACTTTATTGGCTCCTGTCATAGGCTGGATTAAGAAAGGTTGGCCTCTTCAAGATCTGCCTCACCTTGCCCAACCTTTTAAGTCCAGGCAAACTGAATTATCTGTATTAAGAGGATGTATTTTGTGGGGTAACAGGGTGGTTATTCCTGCAAAACTGAAAAGAGAGGTTTTGGAAATGTTACATGAGGGTCATCCTGGTATTGTAAGGAAGAAGGGATTGGCCAGGAGTTATGTATGGTGGCCAGGTATTGACAAAATGGTTGAAAACTGGGTTGCATCTTGTCCCAACTGTCAGATAGTCAGGCCTGCACCACCTCTTGCCCCCCCACAGGAATGGAAATGTCCTAGGGGCCCATGGTCTAGGATTCACATTGATTTCGCTGGCCCTACCAGAGGGCACACCTTCCTTATTATAGTAGATGCATATTCCAAATGGCTAGAGGTCATCCCTATGGCATCCACCACAACTGATGCTGTTATCAACAGCTCAAAAAGCTTTTTGTAACCCACAGGTTACCTGATGTTCTTGTCTCTGACAATGGCCCTCAATTTACATCTAACCTTTTTGAATCCTATTAGCACAACAGGGTATCAGACATGCCCTGACTGCCCCTGGGCACCCTTCGGCTAACGGCCGGGCTGAATGCATGATACATTTTACCAAGGAAAAGCTTCAGCAATTAGGTCCTGGGGACATCACTGAGAAAGTTGAAAAACTTCTTAGTGTTCAGCACATCACTCCTAACCCATCCAGTAACTTATCCCCAGCAGAGTTGTTGATGGGTAGGAAACTTAGGTGTCCCCTTGACCGCCTTCATCCTTCTTACGCACCCAACGCACCACTTGATTCCACTAGCAAAGTTCATGCGTTCAGTGTGGGTGATTCTGTTTATGCTAAGAACCTTATGGGTGAACCTTCATGGATTCCTGCTGAAATAACTCAAATAACTGGCCCTCGTTCTTACAGGGTACAAACAGAGGATGGTGTCCTCTGGAGCAGGCACATTGATCAGTTAAGATCCAGATTAACTCAGGAACATCACAATTGTTCCTCTCTAGTTCCCATACCTAATGCCTTTTCTAGGGGAAGGGAGGAGCATGAGGATAATCAGCAAGCAAGAATCAACCCCATGTGTAACAAGCCATTACGACAGGAACCATCCCAAAACCTGTCACAATGCCAAAATCCATCCTTACAAGTGGAAGATTGCACATCACTACCTGACTTGGGTGCTGACATTGGGCTGGAGATGGGTTGGGAGGAGAGACCAGATTCTAACAATTAAACAGGGTCTTCTTTCACAGGAAGTCCAACTAGGGAAATGTCAACAGACACATTTCCTCTCTCACTGGGTGAGACCATTAAAACTTCTGAACCACGAAGGTCTCAACATACATAAGAGCCCCACCTATTTAAAAGAATACATTAGATAGGTTGGGGTTCGAGTATGGAGTGAACCTAGTGGGGAGGGGTGTTATGTATGCAGGTTTGAATGTCATTGGTTTAGTTTGAACTGTTCATGTAAAATGTCAAATATGATTGGTTTAAAAGTCCCCTGCACTCTGGCTGGCAACTGCTGCTGCTGGCTATAAGTAGCAGCCGCAGCCCAGCCAAATGGGGTCTGTTATGAGCTGTAGTCACTAATAAACTCTTCACTGAAGCACTCTGCATTTGATTCTTCATGCAAATCTAACAAATGGGATAAAATAGAATAGAATAATAATAAATAAATAAATAGAATGAATAGAATAGAATAGAATAATGGGATAATGGAAGAAGAAGAGGAATAGAATAGAATAGAATAGAATAGAATAGAATAAGGAATAGGATAGGATAGGATAGAATAGAATAGAATAGAATAGAATAGAATAGAATAGAATTTTTTATTAGCCAAGTGTGATTGGACACACAAGGAATTTGTCTTGGTGCATATGCTCTCAGTGTACATAAAAGAAATCATACATTCTTCAAGAATCATAAGGTACAACACTTAATAATATTCATAGGGTTATATAATTATAGGGTATATAGAAAATAGAATATAGTCATAGGGTACAATAAGCAATCAAATCATACTAGGAAACAGTCAATAAAATCATAAGGATACAAGCAACAAAGTATACAGTCACAAGTGGGAGGAGATGGGTGAAAGGAAGGATGGGAAGATTAATAATAATAGTAATGCAGACTTAGTAAATAGTTTGACAGAGTTGAGGGAATTATTTGTTTAGCAGAGTGATGGCGTTCGGGGAAAAACTGTTCTTGTATCTAATTGTTCTGATGTGCAGACTGAATAAATAGGGCACTTTCAGACTACAAGAAGTGGTATTGGTAGGCTGGTGTCTGATCTGTGACATTACCCCCTGACAAGGTTGATCCACTCATAGATTCATGTACACCCAAAAAAAATGATTTTATTTTATTGGAAACTTCAGCTGCAATCTACTCCCTGCCTTTGTGTGTTTCTCCTCTTCTCTGCTTGGGTGAGCTTCAGAGCTGTAAGTAAGCAGCTTTTGCTGCCTCCCACAGCACTGGATCAAAAGCACTGATGCTTAACTGCTGTCTGGCTGAATCTTTTTCAAGTACAGGTTCAGTATAATAGCCCTCTATCACCAACGAAGCATTTCTTCATTCATACCATTAGCGTGGCTGATGGTAGAGAGCAAATTCACCCCCCTTTGAGAGTGTTGTTCTCAAATAAGTTACCACTTCACGTACTTTCCTTAGCCAGAGTAAGCAGTTTCGTTCGTTCTTGTGTGGTAGCTTTCCTGAAATTGTCGAACAAGCCAGATTTAAACAGATGGAGCAAAACAGGGAACAATAAACCGAGTTTGCTCCCTGGATTTTAGAATGGAATAGAATTCTTTATTGGCCACGTGTGGTTGGACACACAAGGAATTTGTCTTGGTGCAAATGCTCTCAGTATACATAAAAGAAAAGATACATTCGTCAAGAATCATCAGGTACAGCACTTAATAATAGTCATAGGGTACAATAAGCAATCAAATCATACTAGGAAACAGTCAATATAAATCATAAGGATACAAGCAACAAAGTTACAGTCATACAGTCACAAGTGGGAGGGGATGGGTGATAAGGAGTGATGAGAAGATTAAAAGTAATAGTACTGCAGACTTTGTAATAGTTGATTTGCTTTGGGAGATCTAATTTCTCTCCCTACAACTTAAAATTCATGGTGGTCTTGATCATAGTGCAAGTTTCAAGTGTGTTTTGGTTGCCATGATATATAAAAAAATATGTTGCGACTCTGGAAAGAGTACAGAAAAGAACAACAAGTTGTTTAGCAGGCTGCAGGCTAAAATGTATGAAGAACAGTTGCAGGAATTGGGGGTGTCTAGTCTAGTGAAAAGAAGGACTAGGGGGGATCTGGTAGCAGTGTTCCAATAGTTGAGAAGCTGCCCCAAAGAAGAGGGAGTCAAGCTATTCTCCAAAGCATCTGAAGGAGGACAAGAAGCAACGGATGGAGACTAATCAAGGAGACAAACCAACCTAGAACTAGGGAGAAATTTTTTAACAGTGAGAACAATTAACCAGTGGAACAAATCACCTCCAAAGGTTGTGGGTGCTCCAACACTGAAGGCTTTTTAGGAGATTGGACACCCATTCATCTGAAATGGTATAGGGTGTCCAGTTTGAGCAAGGGGTTGGACTAGAAGGTCTCTAAGGTCACTTCCAATTCTGTTATTCTGCTTTTCAAAAGGTGACAGGACTTTCTTTCTTTTTCTTTTCAAGTAAAAAAAACCCCAAGAAAGCCCAGTTACCTTTTGAAAAGCAGCTTTGGGACAACCATGACCTGGATAGTTGAGAATCTCCATAGACACACTCTAATAAGGTCAAGAAAGTACACCAACCTAGACTCAGATTTAGAATACACATTTAAACTGAGAATAACTTTATTGTCACTTTAAATGTATGCTAACTGGCATACATTAAAATGAAATTTCATTGCCTACAGCTCTCAAAGGGTCGTCACCTCCAATATACACTACATAAACATAACAAAATAAATAAATTAAATAAATACATACATACATACATACATACATACATACATACATATATACATACATACATACATAATAAGGCAAAATTATGAATATACCCACATATATTATATGACATAGAGAAACAATACAGTCTAATTTTGTTGCATACATGTACATGGTGAGAAAAACGAATCTTGCAAGTTTACCAGACAGATGGCCTAGGGAACAAAGCTGTTCCAGAATCTGGTAGTCCTGCTAGAAATACTTCAAAACCTCCTTCCAGAGGGGAGCAACAGAAACAGACCATAAATTGGATGTGTGGGGGGGTCTCTAACAATACTTCAAGCTCTAAGCACACAGCATTTATAAACAGAATCCTGAATAATGGGAAGCAAACTTCCTAGAATGTTCTCCGCTGTCCTCATCACTCTTTGTATGGCCTTTCTATCTGAGACCCTGCTGCCACCAAACCAAACACTGATGCAGTTTGTTAAAACGTTCTCAATTGTGACTCTGTAAAAAAAGTGGCCAGGACAGAAGAAAGATGTGCTCTTCTTATCCGTTGCAGGAAATGCAGACAATGGTTTGCATGCTTCACTAAGGAGCTGTATGGAGAGACCCATTCAGATTGTTAGTTATCTGCACCCCCAGATACTTAATACTGTTGACCATCTCTACAGCTGCATCCTTGATACTGAGTGGAGTATGACTATGCTGGCTCTTTCTAAAATCTAGAATGATCTCCTTTGTTTTATTAACATTTAGAACCAGGTAAATTTTATAGCTTGTCGATCAGAAAGGTCGGCAGTTCTGTGGTTCAAATCCCTAGCACCGCGTAACTGAGTGAGCTCCCATTCCTTGTTCCAGCTTCTGCCAACGTAGCAGTTCGAAAGTATGTAAAAATGCAAGTAGAAAAGTAGGGACCACTTTGGTGGGAAGGTAATAGTGTTCTGTGTGCCTTCGGCATTTAGTCATGCCAGCCACATGACCACAGAGACGTCTTCAGACAGCGCTGTCTCTTTGGCTTTGAAATGGAGATGAGCACCATCCCCTGGAGTTGGAAACGACTAGCATGTATGTGCAAGGGGAACCTTTACCTTTACCTTAGACATGACAGTTTTGAAATTTCAACGTCCGTTCTTCATTTCAGCCCTTAATAACTTCATCTTTACAATTGGCAAAGTTCCCCCCGACACAGTACTTTGATCTGTCTGAACTTCCCACCCAGAAGTTTTGTGTGTCAGCTTTGGAACACTGGCATTGTGTTCCTGATAACTAGCAGGGCCAACAGCCCAGATTGTCTTCCTAAACCTAATCAGGGACCATTTGCATCCTTGCACATCACCTGTGCTGGCAACACAGGCCAAAAGGCATTTAATCTAGATGAAACTGTTCAAATGCACTTGAGAGGAATTCACAAAAGCAATGCAGAAAAAACCTACACTGGAATAAAACCAGGTAATGAAAGGCAATCAGTTGTCACCCCGGGATTCTTTCAGATTGCTAAATGGCCTCATTTATTACACTAAGCTCCTACACGTTACAAGATTGAAGAGTGAATTGTAAGGATCCCAGAATGGAAATTACTGCACAAGGAAATGGTCTTTGCTTCGACTCAAATCAAATGAAGGGCAAGGTTGGAAGAGCAGGGAAAGCTGAGACCCCACCCCAAAACAAATAGGTCAAATTAACTGCAGCCAACATGGGCGAGAACAGCATCCAAATTGCATTTTTACTTTTCTTACAAGCACCAATACGGTATTTCTACATCCATAGTATTTGGTTGTGTCTTAAATGATCTAAAGGCCACTTGGTTAATATTAAAATAATGTCTGGGGAATGGCATTATGTCAGCATAGATGGTGAGACTGTTTATTGCTTATTAGCACCATTAGAAAGAAATGAACTGCCAGTCAAAACACTGGACTTTAAAAAAAAATTCAGCTCACTTCTCTCTTCTGAAATATCTTCTTCCTTCCTTCCTTCCTTTCTTCCTTCCAGAAAAGTTTCTTTTCTCAGCACCAAAACATTTTATTGTTATTGTTAGTTGCGAAGTCTGACCCATTGAAATCCCATGGACAACGTTCCTCCAGGCCTTCCTCTCCTCCAACATCTTCTGGAGTCCATTTAAGCTCACGCTGACTGCTTCAGGGACTCCATCCAGCCACCTCAGTCTCTGTCATTCCCTTCTTCTTCTTTGGCCCTCAACTGTTTGCAGCATTCGGCATTTCTCCAGGGAATCCTTCCTTCTCATGAGGTGGCCAAAGTCTTTGAGTTTCCTCTTCAATTTATTCTTCTTCACTACAGTTTTAGATTGTATTTAGTGTCTGCTTCTGTTTTTTCCGAGCGTTTTCTTTTCCTCATGGTTTCCGGTTTGAACTTCTGTCCAGGAACTTGGAAGATTTTTTAAAGCTACCCTAGCCAAGTTTGCCAAATAATATTTCTGTGTTCTAGCTGGAAGACCACCGGCCCATAATTTCCCTCTGTTTGTCCTGCCCAGCAATTATCCTGGAGGCAAAGCGGGTTGGCTTTGAGGATGGCTTTCAATATTTGATCGTGTGTTTGTGTGTGTGTATGTGTGTGTGTGTGTGTGTGTGTGTGTGAGAGAGAGAGAGAGAGAGAGAGAGAGAGAGAGAGAGAGAAGGAGGAGGAGGAGGACTGTGAGATCCTTGGTGGCTTGGTGGCTTTCTTGCAGATGTTTCATTATCCAAACAAGGTAACATTATCAGTGCTAGAAGGGAGAAGGGTTGGAGGAGGAGGAGGAGGAGGAGGAGGAGGAGGAGAGGAGGAGGAGGAGGAGGAGGAGGAGGAGGAGGAGGAAGAGGAGGAGGAGGAGGAGGAGAAGAAGAAGAAGAGGAGGAGGAGAAGGAGGAGAATATGTAATAGGACTCAAGTACTAATATCTCTAACCCTGATCTGAGCCATTACCTGAAGTATGACAAAGTTCAGGAATCTATAAGAAGCCACACAAAAAATCAGAATGGAGGAACGACAAAGCATGGCATGCAAAACAAACTACAGTTCAAGAAAACCTATTGTTCAAGCCACTTTTCCCTGGAGCAGGAAACCATTTCATTCTTTCTATCCAGGAGGATCCAGTGATCAACCTGGGAGAGCAACTCTATTATGTTGATGAGACTAGAAAACTGACATTTAAAAAAAATCATCTTTGATTTAAAAACCAGTTCCCTAATCCTCTTTGTTGCTCTTGTCTGCACTCTTTCTATAGTCTCAACATCTTTTTTTCATCATGGCAACCAAAACTGGATGCAGTATTCCCAGGGTGGTCTTACTAAGGCATTATAAAGTGATATTTACACTTCACGTGATCTTGATTCTATCCTTCTGTTAATGCAGCCTAGAACTGTGTTGGCTTTTTTGGCAGCTGTGGCACACTGCTAGCTCATATTTAAATGGTTGTACACTAGGACTCCAAGATCCCTTTCCCAGTTACTACTATTGAGCCAGGTACCACCTATACTATATAAATAAGGTTTTATTTCAGTTGGTCTCAACCTATGGTCTGCAGACTGCTGAGGGGCTCAGTGTCATCACAAGGGGTCTGATAACAGATAACAGATAAGCAGAGTTGGAAGGGACCTTATAGGTCACTTAGTCCAACCCACCACCCAAGCAGGAGACCCTACACCATTTCTGACAGATGGGAGTCCAATCTCTTCTTGAAAGTCTCAAGTGATGGCGCTCCCACAACTTCCAAGGGCAAGCTGTTCCATTGGTTGATTGTTCTCACTGTCAGAAAGTTTCTCCTTATTTCCAGGTTAAATCTCCCCTTGTTCAGTTTCCATCCATTATTCCTTGTCTGGCCTACAGGCGCTTTAGAAAATAGCTTGACCCCTTCCTCTCTGTGGCAGCCCCTCAAATTTTGGAAGACTGCTATCATGTCTCCCCTGGTCCTTCTCTTTACTAGACTAGCCAAGCCCAATTCCTTTAACCATTCTTCATATGTTTTAGTCTCCAGTCCCCTAATCATGCTGGTTGCTCTTCTCTGACCTTTTTCTAGAGCCTCAATATCTTTTTTATAATGTGGTGACCAAAACTGAATGCAGTATTCTAGGTGTGGCCTTACTAAGGCTTTATAGAGTGGTATTAGGACCTCACTTGATCTCGATTGTATCCCTCTGTTAATGCAGTTTAGGATTGCATTAGCTTTTTTGGCTGCTGCTGCACACTGCTGGTTCATATTTAGCTTGTTGTCCACTAGGACTCTGCAAAAGCTTGAAGAAATGTTATGATTTGAATGTTGAGTTAAGTCTTGTGAGTCCATGGCCAAGGTTCATGGCCACAAAAGAGAGTCAGTGGTAAAGGAAACGTTGAGAACCATTGTACTATTCCATTCTTAAATTACGACAGATTAGAATAGCAAAATTTTGGAAGAGTAGAATTGGAAGAGTAATTCCCTTGTGGGGAATTAAATCTTTGCCTAGCTTCAAGCTCACTAATGGTACCCCTGAAAATGCATCAAAATGTTGCTTTGGGAATATTTTTAAAAGCTCTGAGGACATTTTGCACTTCACGGTTGAAGGCTGTTCATACTGTTCTCAATTACATGTTCCTGCAGTAAATTTACCTGCTTCTTTGTGACTAACAATATTCCTCCAAACTGCTAAGGGGATTCAATTTTGAATCCTCCTCATCATCAAAGTTTGATTCCTTTTTAAAGCTTTTGTACAATTATTGAAGTGGTGATTGTTTCTTGTTTCTATGGCTGGCAGAAAGCATGGAATTTTTAAAATAGATTAAAATTGTACTTCTTACATATTGTTTACTTACTTAAAAGATAAATTCTTATGCAAAACTCATACATGATAAAGACAGTTTCAGCTTTAGTATTGTTCATGGTGATCAATACCGGATAAATAGATAAATAGGCTATTATTTTTACATGAGCTACATAGGGGTTTGATTAATCTTTTGTTTCATTTATTTGTTTGATCTCCGCCTGAAAGTATGAGAAACTAGAAGGGTATTTGGTACCAAGGCAGAATAAAGTTCAAAAAAATACTTGAACATTATGAAAAAAAAAACCAAAATGCTATCACAAAATGGATGAAAAATTATTTCCTGCCAAAATAGGAAAATTTTTATATGCAGATACATTTCCAATTAGTTTATTTTCAGTAATAAATTAGTCTATCACTAAGAACCACTGGAAATTATAGAAATAGTAATGTGGATATTTGTATACAATTAAGGATAATATTTGCGGGAAAGTCCCAAAGGTGCTTTTTTTCAGGAGGCAACTGGACTATAAACAGATATGAGTATATACATAATCAATTAGAAGGAATAAATGGGGACAGTAGGACAGGGACAGTAGACACGCTGCTGCACTTATGCATGCCCCCTTACAGACCTCTTAGGAATGGAGTGAAGTCCACAGTAGACAGGTTAAGGTTAAAGTTTGGGGGGTTTGAGGATGCAACCAGAGTCAGGTAGTGAGTTTCAGGCATTGACCACTCTGTTGCTGAAGTCGTATTTTCTGCAATCGAGTTTGGAGCAGTTTATTTTGAGTTTGTATCTATTGTTTGCCTGTATATTATTGCAGTTAAAGCTGAAGTAGTTGTTGACAGTAGGACATTGTAGCAGACAATTTTGTGTACTAAGCTTAGATCAAACCATAGGCAGCAAAGTTCTAGGCTGTCCAGGTCCAAAATTTCAAGCCTGGTGCAGGATTCGGCAGTTACCCCAATTAAATCATGAGTCTCGAAGCAATCTCCCAAAACTTAAAAGGATTTATTGGAAGTCACCATGTCAGCATGAACCGGGTGTAGCCGACTCTGAGACATGTAATTCACTGTCACCCTTGACCCTGCTTTACCCTCACCCCTCTGGGTGTATCATAATTCATATTCTCCAATGAAACACGTCCATAGCTAAGAGTCATCAATCATGCTCTGCAATTAGATTTTTGCATGGCAGAAGCTTCAGTCATCTAATCAGTCTCTGAAGAAAATATGAATGGAATGTACTTTCGATTCCACACTGCTGCCTGCTCTTTGAAACTCCCCCCACCCTTCTTTCTGTTGACAACTATAAAATGTGTATAGAAAATGTTTTATGAGTTGACACCTGTTAGCATAAGGTATTCTATTGCGAGCGCAAGGAGTGAGTACTCTCCTCAGGAAATACCTCTGGACTCGCCGATTGTCTTAATGTTCATTATACAGTATGGATTCCAGGCAGATGAGCTGTATTCGACAATTGGTCTGGTGAAGGTTTTGTATGCCCTGGTTTGCTGTACAGTGTTACCAGAGGGTAACACTGTTGTAGGGGAAATAGAAGGGAGGAAGTTGTGTTGGTTATGTTCACAAACTAGAATTATTTGTAAAAATAATAAAGCCAGGATACAAATAAATAAACACATTTCAGTTAAAATGAGTAAACATAAACCATGAAATCTACAAAATTAACAGTAACCATTGCAACCAATTATACATGGGGCAAACATCATGTCCATTAAAAACCAGGATCCACAAACACCGGCTGGCAGTCAAACGCCATGATTCCAAATCCTTAATCTATACCCACAATGACACTAAAACAGCACCTGTTCAGTTGGAGCCATAGAAAATCATTACCATACTGTCACCTGCCACACTCATGAGTTCATTGAAGCCTGGCACTCCACAAGCAATTCCACCAATAGACACATTGACCTTGAACATTCAATGGTGAAAAAAGTAAGGTTCTACATTTAGGCAAGAAAAACAAAATGCGCTGGTACAGTATAAGCGGTACCACGCTCAATAGTAGTAACTGTGAGTGGGATCTTGGCGTTCGAGTGGACAATCACTTAAATATGAGCCAGCTGTGTGAGGCTGCAGCTACCAAAAAAGCCAACACAATTCTAGGCTGCATAAACAGAGGGTTAGAATCAAGATCATGTGAAGTGTTAATACTACTTTATAATGCCTTGGTAAGGTCCCACTTGGAATATTCCACCCAGTTTTTGTCACCACAATGTAAAAAAGGTGTTAAGACTCTAAAAAAAGAATGCAGAGAAGAGCAACAAAGATAATTAGGGGACTGGAGGCTAAAAGAGCCTTGGTGGTGCAGGCTATTAAACGCCTAGCACTTAGTTCCAGCTGCCTGAAATTACTGCAGGTTTGAATCCCACCAGGCTCAAGGTTGTCTCAGCCTTCCATCCTCTCGGGGTAGGTAAACTGAGGACCCAAGATTGTTGGGGGCAATAAGCTGACTTTGTAAAAATGCTGCTTAGTAATAAGCAGGCATATACAATGGAATGAAGGCTATTGCTGAGCACATTGGGTTGTGCTCCAAACATTGTAAGCTGCCCTGAGTCTCCAGAGAAGGGAGGCATATAAATATGGATAAAATAAAAATAAAATAAATAAATAAAACATATGAAGAATGGTTGCAGGACTGGGAATGTCTAATCTAGGTAAAAGAAGGACTAGGGGTGACATGATAGCACTATTCCAATATCTCAGGGGCTTCCACAAAGAAGAGGGAGTCAAGCTATTATCCAAAGCACCTGAAGGCAGGACAAGAAGCAATGGGTGGAAACTCATCAAGGAGAGGAGCAACCTAGATCTAAGGAGAAATTTCCTGACAGTTAAAACAATTAATCAGTGGAACAACTTGCCTCCAGAGTTGTGAATGCTGCAACACTGGAAGATTTTAACAAGAGATTGGATAACCATTTGTCTGAAGTGGTATAGAGTTCCCTGCCTCTTGGACTAGATGACCTCCAAGGTCCCTTCCAACTTTGTTATTCTATTCTATTCTACCTACAACCAGCCTACAAACCCCTCAGAATCCACATCAACCACACAGCCAACCAGAGATGGCACCAACCCTCAATCAACTCACGGAACCCACTCCACCAACAGTTCAGCTCTCAATGACCCTGACCTGAGATAATCTCCTTAATACAAGATACATCACAAGACCCTCACTTGACACATCCACACCTGAAGCCTTATAAGCAGAAGAACACCAACACTGGGATCCCCTAATGTGATGACCCGGACAAAGCAAGAAGGTCACACAGCCAACTGAGAGTTCGAACTCCCCATTAATGCTCCAAATTTCCACAAGTAAGGAAAAAGCAAGCAGTCCTGCAAATTCCAAATGTCTGTACTCTACCAATTCAGTGTTTGTTCCCGACAAATGCCCCTCACCACATCATCTCCTTAAATCTCAATCCCCAGGTGTGCCTGGTGAAGAGAAACAGGGCGCTCTCCTCCCGAGTCATTGGATTGGCCTGTGCAGTTCCTGCCTTCTCTCCACTTTCCCTGCTCAGGGATCAGGAGGGGGCAGTCCTTGTTCATCGCCTGAGCTCCGTTGCTCCTCAAATCCACTGCTTGACCTCTCTTGATCATCCTGCCCTGGTTCCTCCCTGCTAACAAGCCATACCAATCCTGAGGGGCCCTGGGCTGCCTCGGCCTGCTCCACCCCACATTCCTCTGAAGACAATAAAACTTTATTTATTTATGTGATTTGTCAATCACTTAAAAGATAATAGGAATAAGTATAAACATGAGTAAGAATACAGGAATTAGGTACAAATAAATGGGGACAATAGGACAGGGACAGGAGGCACGATGGTGCACTTATGCATGCCCCTTAGGAATGGAGTGAGGTCAATAGTGGATAGTTTAAGGTTAAAGGAGTGGGGGGGGGTTAGAGGATGAACAACAGAGTCAGGTAGTGCATTCCAGGCATTGACCACTCTGTTGCTGAAGTCGTACTTTCTGCAATCAAGTTTGGAGCAGTTTACATTGAGTTTGTATCTGTTGTGTGTTCTTGTATAGTTGTGGTTGAAGCTGAAGTAATCATTGACTAGTAGTGTTAAGTTTGCATGAAGAGTCAGACGTGAAGAGCTTCAGTGAAGAGTTTATTAAGTGACTACAGCTTGAATGGACCCGACTTGGCTGGGCTACGGCTGCTTCTTATAGCCAGCAGCCGTAGTTGCCAGCCAATCAGAGTGCAGGGTTTTCCCGCACTATTTAAACCAATCCTATTTGACATTTTACAAGAACAATTCAAACTAAACCAATGACATTCAAACCTACATACATAACAAGTAGGATATTGTAGCAGATAATTTTGTGTACTACACTTAAGTCCAACCGTAGACAGCATAGTTCTAGGTTGTTGTCCAAGCCCAAAATTTCAAGCCTGGTGATATAGGGTATTCTGTTGCAAGCAGAGGAGTGTAGTACTCTTCTCATGAAATACTTCTGGACTCGCTCAATTGTATTAATGTCCGATATACAGTGCGGATTCCAGACAGATGAGCTGTATTCGAGTATTGGTCTAGGAAAGGTTTTGTATGCCCTAGTTAGCAATTCAATATTACTGGAGGAGAAGCTTCATAAGATTAGATTTTCAACTCTTAATGCCTTTTGGCAATGCTATAGCAGTGAGCTCTGGTGCTTAGGTCATTTGATATGAGATGCCCCCTCGATTTCCATCAGCTTCAGCTCCAACTTGTCTTCCTTCACAGATTCAGGCTACAACAGGGGGCATAACACCTAAATGCCACGGTAAATGTCACCTAGCCTGGCAAGGAAACATTTGGAAACTGACTCACAAGCTCAGAGAACAACTCTTCACCCTCATCTAACACCGACCTACAGATATTTGCCACTCTTGCATGAAATCATTCTCCGAGAATGAGGCACTTCATGCTGACAAACGAGGATGATTTTTTCAAAGGCTCTTGGCCTTTCCTGTTATTGGCATCAAAGTGTAGTTTTACATGTTGAAAAGAAGCTGCAACCCCCACAGAGCTGCAAAAACTTGTTTCGTGTTTCAGTAATCAGCTTCTCATTTCCCCTAACCAAAATATCTCTTTATTGAGCCTTGCTCTAGAAAAGATACTGCTGTTTCTAACTCTCTTTTTTTCTTTCTTTCCAAATTCAGTTCCTGTTGAAGCCTTTTAAAATTCCATGTAGCAATTGTGGAGTAATTCTTTTACACAAAATAATACATAACCTCAAATTTCTTGGATCTGGATCCATATGGCAATGAGACTGCAATTCTACTCAAATGTTCCTGGTAAGAAGCCCACAGAGATAGAGAAATCAGCATGAAACTGAATGAAGAATGTAAAAAGGAGAGAGCCATAATTTTTCTCTTTCTTTAGTTTGGTTTTGCTCCAAACTCCAGGATCAGAGCTCAAAAGACTTTGTGGTTGTTGTTGTTTTAATTAATTCAAGTAAGTTTTCCATGCCTAGATATATAATATTCATTACCTTCAGTTGCTGAGAAATAATAGAGACAAGGATAAATCAAATGGACAGGATAGAAATCTATCAAAGAAGCCACAACAACTTTTGGGTCTAGTTCCTTTGTCAATCACTTAATTATACCCATTCATTTATTTTCTACTTCTAATTAATATTGATAACATTAAGGCAACTGGAAATATTTCTGAAATTTTTAGATTTTTCCATAGGGGATCAAATGTAAAGAGCTGTTATTTTCCAGTTTCATCGTTCTGACATTTAACAAAAATAGCTTCCTTCACAATGCTACATATTTTGAGACCTGCTTAAAGCACTTTAGGGGTTCAAGAAATGCCATAATGCCATCAAATTCACATTTCAGAGATCTATATTTTTTTAACATTACTGAAAGCTGCACCAGCAGCAGAGTGATTGCATAAGCAGGAAAGAAAAGGAAACAGAAGGAAAGGAAAGGAAGGGAAGGGAAGGGAAGGGAAGGAAGGGAAGGGAAAGGGAAAGGGAAGGGAAAGGACTTGTCATGCCAAATGAAGGTAACAATGGTTTTGTATTAAAAATATTACTAATATTACTAAATAGTAATACCCATCTCCACTCCTCCAGGTATGGCAAACCCTTGACTGGTGGTTCTGCTTCATCAATAAATGGACCTTCTTTCCAATCAACTTCCAGCCTCCATTTTATTTCCAGTGCCTTCCTCCCAGCTTGGAACTGAAGATATTTCTTCCAACAATACTTTATTGGCCTTTTTATTTGTTTGTTTGTTTGATGTAGAGAAAATGCCGACAAAGTGAACGTTTGCTAAAGTTTGAGCGACAGACCTTTTTTCTGCAAATATGTAGTCAAAGGTTGTTGCTGAACGCAGTGAGGCCATTATATGATGAAAGAAAAGCATACAAAATTAAATGTTATGCTTAGGAAATGGTTTAACACCAAATAAATGAGGATGTACTATGTCCCCCGACTGTTGGACATAGTTATGGATAAATGCACCAAGAATCCTTGTGGAGATGTTAAGGTTCCTTGCTTTAGGAGGTGAATATGAATGTTTATAAATGATGCAGTGAGGTTGTTCCTTGCAGTAAACGTTAGATACACAAAAACATTGAAAACTCAATGGTTGTTGGACTGAGTGGGATTGGAAGGATGAAAATTCAAACTGGTTTGGGGCAAAATTCAGACTGGTTCCACTTGAAAGTTCTCTCTACTTTGCAAAACAGAGCATTTGACTGATCAGAGTCAGAGATATGTTAAATGAATTCTTCCCCATCATTAGATTTCAGTATATATCAGGGGTGGGCTGCTGGGGGCTCACAGGGATTCGGAAAAGCCCCTAGCTAAGATTGTGCGGGGATCAGAGAGTCCCCAGTAACCTCAGAAAGATAAGCAGCAAGGGAAAGCTCTTAAAAGGCTTCATTGAACTTCTAGGTGTTCAGCCAAGAGCATTTCACACCTTGTAAAAGCGTTGCAAGCTAGATAAACAATCCACTCCATGCTTGCGAGGGAGAGCCATTGAGACAATCAAATAACATAGCCACTAGCCTCCGAGGGGATTAATTCCCAAATAATAAGAATCATGTAACTCACCAGAAACTCCACTAAGACTCCAAGATCCCTCTCACAGTCACTGCTATTAAGCCTGGTCTCACCCAGTCTTTTATTTAAATATTAAATGCACAAAATAATAAACAACTTTTTGGCATCTATCTTTTTTTAGGTCATTAGGGCAAAGAAGCGACGTTGAGTTGACCACACCCACCCAGTCACATAACCACCTAGCCATGGCCACCTAATCATATGGCCACCTAGCCATGATCATCTAGCCACATGACCACCCAGCCACACCCACCCAGCCAGTCATTAGGGCAGAGAGCTCCTTGCTAAAAAATTTGAAGCCCACCGCTGGTAAATATCTCCAATTTCTGGAAAATATCAACAAGAACCCAGCAATAAGCAATGGAGCAGGTTTTCCTGTGCATAGATGTTTCCATACTTGGTTTCTTACAGCACCTAGCATGCTTGAGCAGGAAATGATGCTTCATACTTTAATAGAATTTAAATCTAAAAACCATGCTAATAGGTTGCTTGGGCCCTGGGTTATCTGAACCACTTTACTGCTCATCAAAACTGCATAAACCTTCCAATTTCGCCTGCAACCCATCGGCCTGAGTTCAAGGCAAAGAGAAAGCATTAAAATATTAGCAAATGTCATCATAAGTAATGTTAAGTTTGCATGAAGAGTCAGACGCGAAGAGCTTCAGTGAAGAGTTTATTAAGTGACTACAGCTCGAATGGACCCGACTTGGCTGGGCACGGCTGCTTCTTATAGCCAGCAGCCGTAGTTCCCAGCCAATGGAAGTGCAGGGTTTTCCCGCACTATTTAAACCAATCCCATTTAACATTTTACAAGAACAGTTCAAAATAAACCAATAACATTTAAACCTCCATACATAACAAGTAATGTTCATAATTATTATTATTTTTAAAGCACATGCACCTCATACTTTCCACTACAAGAAAATAACAGGTATAAGAAGTAAGTCCTGCTTATCTCAGAAAACACCTTTGTAAGTTTCTTAAACAAGATATAAATTATGTATACCTTGTCTCAGCAGCAAAAATATAAAGCTTAAGCTTTTAAAAAGTCATTAAATTTTTAATTGTCTCAAGAGGAGATTATATATTTTGAATTGTACCCTACTGTCCCTCTGTCCTGTAAAGGCCACATGGTAGT
>CM019151.1:63145055-63169746 GCA_009733165.1 Naja naja | reverse complement strand
ATTTCCTCTGTTTGTCCTGCCCAGCAATTATCCTGGAGGCAAAGCTGGCTGGCTTTGAGGATGGCTTTCACATTTGATCGTGTGTTTGTGTGTGTGTGTATGTGTGTGTGTGTGTGTGTGTGTGTGTGTGAGAGAGAGAGAGAGAGAGAGAGAGAGAGAGAGAGAGAAGGAGGAGGAGGAGGACTGTGAGACTTGGTATTTGGTGGCTTTCTTTGCAGATGTTTCATTATCCAAACAAGGTAACATTATCAGTGCTAGAAGGGAGAAGGGTTAGAGAGGAGGAGGAGGAGGAGGAGGAGGAGGAGGAGGAGGAGGAGGAGGAGGAGGAGGAGGAGGAAGAGGAGGAGGAGGAGGAAGAGGAGGGAGGAGGAGGAGGAGAAGAAGAAGAAGAGGAGGAGGAGCATGAGGAGAATATGTAATAGACCTGCTACTATTATTCTAACCCTGATCTGAGCCATTACCTGAAGTATGACAAAGTTCAGGAATCTATAAGAAGCTACACAAAAATCAGAATGGAGGAACTACAAAGCATGGCATGCAAAACAAACTATTCAAGAAAAACCTATTGTTCAAGCCACTTTCCCCTGGGAGCAGGAAACCATTTCATTCTTTCTATCCAGGAGGATCCAGTGATCAACCTGGGAGAGCAACTCTATTATGTTGATGAGACTAGAAAAACTGGACATTTAAAAATCATCTTTGATTTAAAAACCAGTTCCCCAATCCTTTGTTGCTCTTGTCTGCAATTTTCTATAGTCTCAACATCTTTTTCATCATGGCAACCAAAACTGGATGCAGTATTCCCAGGGTGGTCTTTACTAAGGCATTATAAAGTGATATTTACACTTCACGGGATCTTGATTCTATCCTTCTGTTAATGCAGCCTAGAACTGTGTTGGCTTTTTGGCAGCTGTGGCACACTGGGCTAGCTCATATTTAAATGGTTGTACACTAGGACTCCAAGATCCCTTTCCCAGTTACTACTATTGAGCCAGGTACCAATCACCTATACTATATAAATAAGGTTTTATTTCAGTTGGTCTCAACCTATGGTCTGCAGACTGCTGAGGGGCCTGTGTCATCACAAGGGTCTGATAACAGATAACAGATAAGCAGAGTTGGAAGGGACCTTATAGGTCACTAGTCCAACCCACCACCCAAGCAGGAGACCCTACACCATTTCTGACAGATGGGAGTCCAATCTCTTCTTGAAATTCTCACGTGATGGCGCTCCCACAACTTCCAAGGGCAAGCTGTTCCATTGGTTGATTGTTCTCACTGTCAGAAAGTTTCTCCTTATTTCCAGGTTAAATTCTCCTTGTTCAGTTTCCATCCATTATTCCTTGTCTGGCCTACAGGCTTTAGAAAATAGCTTGACCCCTTCCTCTCTCTGGGCAGCCCCTCAAATATTGGAAGACTGCTATCATGTCTCCCCTGGTCCTTCTCTTTACTAGACTAGCCAAGCCCAGTTCCTGTAACCATTCTTCATATGTTTTAGTCTCCAGTCCCTAATCATCCTGGTTGCTCTTCTCTGACTTTTTCTAGAGTCTCAACATCTTTTTATAATGTGGTGACCAAACTGGATGCAGTATTCTAGGTGTGGCCTTACTAAGGCTTTATAGAGTGGTATTAGGACCTCACTTGATCTCGATTGTATCCCTCTGTTAATGCAGTTTAGGATTGCATTAGCTTTTTTTGCTGCTGCACACTGCTGGTTCATATTTAGCTTGTTGTCCACTAGACTCTGCAAAAGCTTGAAGAAATGTTATGATTTGAATGTTGGAGTTAAGTCTTAGGAGTCCATGGCCAAGGTTCATGGCCACAAAAGAGAGTCAGTGGTAAAGGAAACGTTGAGAACCATTGTACTATTCCATTCTTAAATTACGACAGATTAGAATAGCAAAATTTTGGAAGAGTAGAATTGGAAGAGTAATTTCCTTGTGGGGAATTAAATCTTTGCCTAGCTTCAAGCTCACTAATGGTACCCCTGAAAATGCATCAAAATGTTGCTTTGGGAATATTTTTAAAAGCTCTGAGGACATTTTGCACTTACGAAGTTGAAGGCTGTTCATACTGTTCTCAATTACATGTTCCTGCAGTAAATTTACCTGCTTCTTTGTGACTAACAATATTCTCCAACTGCTAAGGGGATTCAATTTTGAATCCTCCTCATCATCAAAGTTTGATTCCTTTTTAAAGCTTTTTGTACAATTATTGAAGTGGTGATTGTTTCTTGTTTCTATGGCTGGCAGAAAGCATGGAATTTTTAAAATAGATTAAAATTGTACTTCTTACATATTGTTTACTTACTTAAAAGATAAATTCTTATGCAAAACTCATACATGATAAAGACAGTTTCAGCTTTAGTATTGTTCATGGTGATCAATACCGGATAAATAGATAAATAGGCTATTATTTTTACATGAGCTACATAGGTTTGATTAATCTTTTGTTTCATTTATTTGTTTGATCTCCTGAAAAGTATGAGAAACTAGAAGGGTATTTGGTACCAAGGCAGAATAAAGTTCAAAAAAATACTTGAACATTATGAAAAAAAACCAAAATGCTATCACAAAATGGATGAAAAATTATTTCCTGCCAAAATAGGAAAAATTTTATATGCAGATACATTTCCAATTAGTTTATTTTCAGTAATAAATTAGTCTATCACTAAGAACCACTGGAAATTATAGAAATAGTAATGGATATTTGTATACATTAAGGATAATATTTGGAAAGTCCCAAAGGTGCTTTTTCAGGAGGCAACTGGACTATAAACAGATATGAGTATATACATAATCAATTAGAAGGAATAAATGGGGACAGTAGGACAGGGACAGTAGACACGCTTGCTGCACTTATGCATGCCCCCTTACAGACCTCTTAGGAATGGAGTGAAGTCCACAGTAGACAGGTTAAGGTTAAAGTTTGGGGTTTGAGGATGCAACCAGAGTCAGGTAGTGAGTTTCAGGCATTGACCACTCTGTTGCTGAAGTCGTATTTTCTGCAATCGAGTTTGGAGCAGTTTATTTTGAGTTTGTATCTATTGTTTGCCTGTATATTATTGCAGTTAAAGCTGAAGTAGTTGTTGACAGTAGGACATTGTAGCAGACAATTTTGTGTACTAAGCTTAGATCAAACCATAGGCAGCAAAGTTCTAGGCTGTCCAGGTCCAAAATTTCAAGCCTGGTGTCAGGATTCCGGCAGTTACCCCAATTAAATCATGAGTCTCAAAGCAATCTCCCAAAACTTAAAAGGATTTATTGGAAGTCAACATGTCAGCATGAACCGGGTGTAGCCGACTCTGAGACATGTAATTCACTGTCACCCTTGACCCTGCTTTACCCCTCACCCCTCTGGGTGTATCATAATTCATATTCTCCAATGAAACACGTCCATAGCTAAGAGTCATCAATCATGCTCTGCAATTAGATTTTTGCATGGCAGAAGCTTCGGTCATCTAATCAGTCTCTGAAGAAAATATGAATGGAATGTACTTTCGATTCCACACTGCTGCCTGCTCTTTGAAACTCCCCCCACCCTTCTTTCTGTTGACAACTATAAAATGTGTATAGAAAATGTTTTATGAGTTGACACCTGTTAGCATAAGGTATTCTATTGCGAGCAGAGGAGTGGAGTACTCTCCTCAGGAAATACCTCTGGACTCGCTCGATTGTCTTAATGTTCATTATACAGTATGGATTCCAGGCAGATGAGCTGTATTCGACAATTGGTCTGGTGAAGGTTTTGTATGCCCTGGTTTGCTGTACAGTGTTACCAGAGGGGTAACACTGTTGTAGGGGGAAATAGAAGGAGGAAGTTGTGTTGGTTATGTTCACAAACTAGAATTATTTGTAAAAATAATAAAGCCAGGATACAAATAAATAAACACATTTCAGTTAAAATGAGTAAACATAAACCATGAAATCTACAAAATTAACAGTAACCATTGCAACCAATTATACATGGGGCAAACATCATGTCCATTAAAAACCAGGATCCACAAACATCAGCTGGCAGTCAAACGCCATGATTCCAAATCCTTAATCTATACCCACAATGACACTAAAACAGCACCTGTTCAGTTGGAGCCATAGAAAAATCATTGGCCATACTGTCACCTGCCACACTCATGAGTTCATTGAAGCCTGGCACTCCACAAGCAATTCCACAATAGACATTGACCTTGAACATTCAATGGTGAAAAAAGTAAGGTTCTACATTTAGGCAAGAAAAACAAAATGCGCTGGTACAGTATAAGCGGTACCACGCTCAATAGTAGTAACTGTGAGTGGGATCTTGGCGTTCGAGTGGACAATCACTTAAATATGAGCCAGCTGTGTGAGGCTGCAGCTACCAAAAGCCAACACAATTTAGGCTGCATAAACAGAGGGTTAGAATCAAGATCATGTGAAGTGTTAATACTACTTTATAATGCCTTGGTAAGGTCCCACTTGGAATATTCCACCCAGTTTTTGTCACCACAATGTAAAAAAGGTGTTAAGACTCTAAAAAAAGAATGCAGAGAAGAGCAACAAAGATAATTAGGGGACTGGAGGCTAAAAGAGCCTTGGTGGTGCAGGCTATTAAACGCCTAGCACTTAGTTCCAGCTGCCTGAAATTACTGCAGGTTTGAATCCCACCAGGCTCAAGGTTGTCTCAGCCTTCCATCCTCTCGGGGTAGGTAAACTGAGGACCCAAGATTGTTGGGGGCAATAAGCTGACTTTGTAAAAATGCTGCTTAGTAATAAGCAGGCATATACAATGGAATGAAGGCTATTGCTGAGCACATTGGGTTGTGCTCCAAACATTGTAAGCTGCCCTGAGTCTCCGGAGAAGGGAGGCGTATAAATATGGATAAAATAAAAATAAAATAAATAAATAAAACATATGAAGAATGGTTGCAGGAACTGGGAATGTCTAATCTAGGTAAAAGAAGGACTAGGGGTGACATGATAGCACTATTCCAATATCTCAGGGGCTTCCACAAAGAAGAGGGAGTCAAGCTATTATCCAAAGCACCTGAAGGCAGGACAAGAAGCAATGGGTGGAAACTCATCAAGGAGAGAAGCAACCTAGATCTAAGGAGAAATTTCCTGACAGTTAAAACAATTAATCAGTGGAACAACTTGCCTCCAGAGTTGTGAATGCTGCAACACTGGAAGATTTTAACAAGAGATTGGATAACCATTTGTCTGAAGTGGTATAGAGTTCCCTGCCTCTTGGACTAGATGACCTCCAAGGTCCCTTCCAACTTTGTTATTCTATTCTATTCTACCTACAACCAGCCTACAAACCCCTCAGAATCCACATCAACCACACAGCCAACCAGAGATGGCACCAACCCTCAATCAACTCACGGAACCCCACTCCACCAACAGTTCAGCTCCCAATGACCCTGACCTGAGATAATCTCCTTAATACAAGATACATCACAAGACCCTCACTTGACACATCCACACCTGAAGCCCTTATAAGCAGAAGAACACCAACACTGGGATCCCCTAATGTGATGACCCGGGACAAAGCAAGAAGGTCACACAGCCAACTGAGAGTTCGAACTCCCCATTAATGCTCCAAATTTCCACAAGTAAGGAAAAAGCAAGCAGTCCTGCAAATTCCAAATGTCTGTACTCTACCAATTCAGTGTTTGTTCCCGACAAATGCCCCTCACCACAGCATCTCCTTAAATCTCAATCCCCAGGTGTGCCTGGTGAAGAGAAACAGGGCGCTCTCCTCCCGAGTCATTGGATTGGCCTGTGCAGTTCCTGCCTTCTCTCCACTCTCCCTGCTCAGGGATCAGGAGGGGCAATCCTTGTTCATCGCCTGAGTCTGCTGCTCCTCAAATCCACTGCTTGACCTCTCTTGATCATCCTGCCCTGGTTCCTCCCTGCTAACAAGCCATCCCAATCCTGAGGGGCCCTGGGCTACCTCGGCCTGCTCCACCCCACATTCCTCTGAAGACAATAAAACTTTATTTATTTATGTGATTTGTCAATCGCTTAAAAGATAATAGGAATAAGTATAAACATGAGTAAGAATACAGGAATTAGGTACAAATAAATGGGGACAATAGGACAGGGACAGGAGGCACGATGGTGCACTTATGCATGCCCCTTAGGAATGGAGTGAGGTCAATAGTGGATAGTTTAAGGTTAAAGGAGTGGGGGGGGTTTAGAGGATGAACAACAGAGTCAGGTAGTGCATTCCAGGCATTGACCACTCTGTTGCTGAAGTCGTACTTTCTGCAATCAAGTTTGGAGCAGTTTACATTGAGTTTGTATCTGTTGTGTGTTCTTGTATAGTTGTGGTTGAAGCTGAAGTAATCATTGACTAGTAGTGTTAAGTTTGCATGAAGAGTCAGACGCGAAGAGCTTCAGTGAAGAGTTTATTAAGTGACTACAGCTCAAATGGACCCGACTTGGCTGGGCTACAGCTGCTTCTTATAGCCAGCAGCCGTAGTTGCCAGCCAATCAGAGTGCAGGGTTTTCCCGCACTATTTAAACCAATCCTATTTGACATTTTACAAGAACAATTCAAACTAAACCAATGACATTCAAACCTACATACATAACAAGTAGGATATTGTAGCAGATAATTTTGTGTACTACACTTAAGTCCAACCGTAGACAGCATAGTTCTAGGTTGTTGTCCAAGCCCAAAATTTCAAGCCTGGTGATATAGGGTATTCTGTTGTGAGCAGAGGAGTGTAGTACTCTTCTCATGAAATACTTCTGGACTCGCTCAATTGTATTAATGTCTGATATACAGTGCGGATTCCAGACAGATGAGCTGTATTCGAGTATTGGTCTAGCAAAGGTTTTGTATGCCCTAGTTAGCAATTCAATATTACTGGAGGAGAAGCTTCATAAGATTAGATTTTCAACTCTTAATGCCTTTTTGGCAATGCTATAGCAGTGAGCTCTGGTGCTTAGGTCATTTGATATGAGATGCCCCCTCGATTTCCATCAGCTTCAGCTCCAACTTGTCTTCCTTCACAGATTCAGGCTACAACAGGGGGCATAACACCTAAATGCCACGGTAAATGTCACCTAGCCTGGCAAGGAAACATTTGGAAACTGACTCACAAGCTCAGAGAACAACTCTTCACCCTCATCTAACACCCGACCTACAGATATTTGCCACTCTTGCATGAAATCATTCTCCGAGAATGAGGCACTTCATGCTGACAAACGAGGATGATTTTTTCAAAGGCTCTTGGCCTTTCCTGTTATTGGCATCAAAGTGTAGTTTTACATGTTGAAAAGAAGCTGCAACCCCACAGAGCTGCAAAACTTGTTTCGTGTTTCAGTAATCAGCTTCTCATTTCCCCTAACCAAAATATCTCTTTATTGAGCCTTGCTCTAGAAAAAGATACTGCTGTTTCTAACTCTCTTTTTTTCTTTCTTTCCAAATTCAGTTCCTGTTGAAGCCTTTTAAAATTCCATGTAGCAATTGTGGAGTAATTCTTTTACACAAAATAATACATAACCTCAAATTTTCTTGGATCTGGATCCATATGGCAATGAGACTGCAATTCTACTCAAATGTTCCTGGTAAGAAGCCCACAGAGATAGAGAAATCAGCATGAAACTGAATGAAGAATGTAAAAAGGAAAGAGCCATAATTTTTTCTCTTTCTTTAGTTTGGTTTTGCTCCAAACTCCAGGATCAGAGCTCAAAAGACTTTGTGGTTGTTGTTGTTTTTAATTAATTCAAGTAAGTTTTCCATGCCTAGATATATAATATTCATTACCTTCAGTTGCTGAGAAATAATAGAGACAAGGATAAATCAAATGGACAGGATAGAAATCTATCAAAGAAGCCACAACAACTTTTTGGGTCTAGTTCCTTTGTCAATCACTTAATTATACCCATTCATTTATTTTCTACTTCTAATTAATATTGATAACATTAAGGCAACTGGAAATATTTCTGAAATTTTTAGATTTTTCCATAGGGGATCAAATGTAAAGAGCTGTTATTTTCCAGTTTCATCGTTCTGACATTTAACAAAAATAGCTTCCTTCACAATGCTACATATTTTGAGACCTGCTTAAAGCACTTTAGGGGTTCAAGAAATGCCATAATGCCATCAAATTCACATTTCAGAGATCTATAATTTTTTTTAACATTACTGAAAGCTGCACCAGCAGCAGAGTGATTGCATAAGCAGGAAAGAAAAGGAAACAGAAGGAAAGGAAAGGGAAGGGAAGGGAAGGGAAGGGAAGGGAAGGGAAGGGAAAGGGAAAGGGAAAGGGAAAGGACTTGTCATGCCAAATGAAGGTAACAATGGTTTTGTATTAAAAAATATTACTAAAAATATTACTAAATAGTAATACCCATCTCCACTCCTCCAGGTATGGCAAACCCTTGACTGGTGGTTCTGCTTCATCAATAAATGGACCTTCTTTCCAATCAACTTCCAGCCTCCATTTTATTTCCAGTGCCTTCCTCCCAGCTTGGAACTGAAGATATTTCTTCCAACAATACTTTATTGGCCTTTTTTATTTGTTTGTTTGTTTGATGTAGAGAAAATGCCCGACAAAGTGAACGTTTGCTAAAGTTTGAGCGACAGACCTTTTTTTCTGCAAATATGTAGTCAAAGGTTGTTGCTGAACGCAGTGAGGCCATTATATGATGAAAGAAAAGCATACAAAATTAAATGTTATGCTTAGGAAATGGTTTAACACCAAATAAATGAGGATGTACTATGTCCCCCGACTGTTGGACATAGTTATGGATAAATGCACCAAGAATCCTTGTGGAGATGTTAAGGTTCCTTGCTTTAGGAGGTGAATATGAATGTTTATAAATGATGCAGTGAGGTTGTTCCTTGCAGTAAACGTTAGATACACAAAAACATTGAAAACTCAATGGTTGTTGGACTGAGTGGGATTGGAAGGATGAAAATTCAAACTGGTTTGGGGCAAAATTCAGACTGGTTCCACTTGAAAGTTCTCTCTACTTTGCAAAACAGAGCATTTGACTGATCAGAGTCAGAGATATGTTAAATGAATTCTTCCCCATCATTAGATTTCAGTATATATCAGGGGTGGGCTGCTGGGGCTCACAGGGATTCGGAAAAGCCCCTAGCTAAGATTGTGGGGATCAGAGAGTCCCCAGTAACCTCAGAAAGATAAGCAGCAAGGGAAAGCTCTTAAAAGGCTTCATTGAACTTCTAGGTGTTCAGCCAAGAGCATTTCACACCTTGTAAAAGCGTTGCAAGCTAGATAAACAATCCACTCCATGCTTGCGAGGGAGAGCCATTGAGACAATCAAATAACATAGCCACTAGCCTCCGAGGGGATTAATTCCCAAATAATAAGAATCATGTAACTCACCAGAAACTCCACTAAGACTCCAAGATCCCTCTCACAGTCACTGCCATTAAGCCTGGTCTCACCCAGTCTTTTATTTAAATATTAAATGCACAAAATAATAAACAACTTTTTGGCATCTATCTTTTTAGGTCATTAGGGCAAAGAAGCGACGTTGAGTTGACCACACCCACCCAGTCACATAACCACCTAGCCATGGCCACCTAATCATATGGCCACCTAGCCATGATCATCTAGCCACATGACCACCCAGCCACACCCACCCAGCCAGTCATTAGGGCAGAGAGCTCCTTGCTAAAAATTTGAAGCCCACCGCTGGTAAATATCTCCAATTTCTGGAAAATATCAACAAGAACCCAGCAATAAGCAATGGAGCAGGTTTTCCTGTGCATAGATGTTTCCATACTTGGTTTCTTACAGCACCTAGCATGCTTGAGCAGGAAATGATGCTTCATACTTTAATAGAATTTAAATCTAAAAACCATGCTAATAGGTTGCTTGGGCCCTGGGTTATCTGAACCACTTTACTGCTCATCAAAACTGCATAAACCTTCCAATTTCGCCTGCAACCCATCGGCCTGAGTTCAAGGCAAAGAGAAAGCATTAAAATATTAGCAAATGTCATCATAAGTAATGTTAAGTTTGCATGAAGAGTCAGACGCGAAGAGCTTCAGTGAAGAGTTTATTAAGTGACTACAGCTCGAATGGACCCGACTTGGCTGGGCTACGGCTGCTTCTTATAGCCAGCAGCCGTAGTTCCCAGCCAATGGAAGTGCAGGGTTTTTCCCGCACTATTTAAACCAATCCCATTTAACATTTTACAAGAACAGTTCAAAATAAACCAATAACATTTAAACCTCCATACATAACAAGTAATGTTCATAATTATTATTATTTTTAAAGCACATGCACCTCATACTTTCCACTACAAGAAAAATAACAGGTATAAGAAGTAAGTCCTGCTTATCTCAGGAAAACACCTTTGTAAGTTTCTTAAACAAGATATAAATTATGTATACCTTGTCTCAGCAGCAAAAATATAAAGCTTAAGCTTTTAAAAAGTCATTAAATTTTTAATTGTCTCAAGAGGAGATTATATATTTTGAATTGTACCCTACTGTCCCTCTGTCCTGTAAAGGCCACATGGTAGTGTTATGCCCAACTCAAGGGAGAACAAATAATACTAGGAAAGCTATGCTTCTCTGCAGAGCATGGAGGATAAAAATTTGCAGAAGTGGGTGTATTATCAGTTGCTCCAAACTGGTTGCAATCTGACTAAGATCCCATCCACGGAGAAATGTTCCTACAACAGAAACCTACTATAGGACATTTTGGAGAACAACATCTATTGAGATTCACGGTTAGCTAGGACTTGGACTAACTGCTTTCTTGGTTTATTTTCCTTTCATTTCTTACATCAACTGCAATAGCACTTAAGCTTATGTACCATTTCATAGTGCTTTACACCTCCTCTCTAAGCAGTTTACAGAGTCAGCATCTTGCCCCCAACAATCTGGGTCCTCATTTTAGCCACCTCGGAAAGGTGGAAGGCTGAGTCAACCTTGAGCCAGTTGGGATCAAACTGCTGGCAGTCAGCAGAATTAGCCTGCAATACTGCAATCTAACCACTGTGCCACAGTGGGAAGGAAGAGAGGGAGGGAGGGAGGGAGGAAGGGAGGAAAGAGAGGGAGGAAGGAAGGAAGGAAGAAGAGGGAGGGAAGGAAGGAAGGAAGGCAGGAAGGAAGGAAGGAGAGGGAGGGAAGGAGGAAGTAATAGTACTTAGACTTGTATACTACTTCACAGGGCTTTACAGCCTGTTCTGAGTGGTTTACAGAATCAGCCTCTGCCCCAACAATCTAGGCCCCCATTTTACCCACCTCGGAAAGGTAGAAGACTGAGTCAACCTTGAGCTGATCAGAATCAAACTTCTCGCAGTGGGCAGAATTAGCCTGCCCTAAGTTCTGCAGTTCAAAAAACAACTGGGCTGTCTTGGTTGTTTTTTTTTTTCCTTGAAAATGTTTCACTTTTCCTCAGTGGTGGTATGCTACCGGTTCAGCCCAGTTCAGCCAAACCGGTAGTAAAAATCACTACCAGTTCGGTAGTAAAAAAAAAAAGCCTCCAATCAGCTGAGGAGGGGAAAAAGCCTCAACAATGAGCTGAGAGGATAAAAGACCAAAAAGGCCATGGGAAGACTAGGGTTGCTCCTAGTTTTTTTGTTTCTTCATCCTCTTAGCTGATTGGCTTGTTAGGTACACGCATGTTAGGTGCATGATCACCCACTGAACTGGTAACTACTAAGGTAGGATCCCACAACTGCTTCTCCTCCAAGAAGCTTCTTCAGTTTCAGAACTGAAGCACCTCTGGGACACTTGAAGAACCACGTCATATAATTCAAGGTGCTCATAATCACCTATAAAGCCCTACATGGCTTAGGGCTGGGGTATTTGCAGGAACATCTACTGCCAGCAATGACTGCCCAGCGTCCTTTGCGCTCCCACTGACAGGGCCTCCTTGGGGTGCCATTGGCCAGACAGTGTCGGCTGGTGACCCCCAGGGGGAGGGCCTTCTCTGTGGGAGCGCCCACCCTGTGGAATCAGCTGCCCTTGGAGCTGCGGATGGCCCCTGACCTTCGTTCCTTCCGTCGCGACCTGAAGACATGGTTTTTCCAACAGGCCGGCCTGGACTGAGGGGGGTGGGTTTTTATTGGTTTTACAGTATATTGGTTGTTGTGGGTTTTAGATAATTGTTTGGGAGCTTTATTTAATAATTTTTTAATAATTTTACATTTTTGTACTGTGTGTTTTTTATTGTTGTGAGCCACCCTGAGTCCTTCGGGAGATAGGGCAGCATATAAATCCCATTAAACCTAAACCTAATTTAACCTGAGGGTGGGGAAATAGCATGTTTTTCAAAGTCAGATACACAGGGATGAACTGTGCCATTCAAAATGTTCTCTGGTTTTGAAACTTATGTTCAAGCAGGGCTACTTAGAAGTCATGTGATCCTCTTGAGTGAGCAGACACACCAACTGTATGTATATATATATATATATATATATATATATATATATATATATATATATATATATATCTCCACCTGCCAATCAATACATGCCTACAGTACCTTTCTTTTCTTTTGGATCTTCAGTTTTTCATTCTGTGTTGACTTGACTAGATTTACAAAACCAATATATTTCCCATCAAGTTGTCAACGACTCTCTGTAAGAACGATGTTTTAAGTCTGGTTAAAAGAAAATGAGCTTGGGGAGAGCTATAAGACAACCCATCTACATTGTAAAAAAAACATCAGGTATGATAGAGTAAATTATTCAGCCTTGCTCCTTTTTATATATTTAGAATATTGCATTTGGAAGGAGGGATCTTTGTAATGACAATGCAATTCCAGGATAGATGTTCTGAGTGTTGTTGTTTTTGCTGCTGTTTAATCATCATCATCATCATCATCATCATCATCATCATCATCATCATCAGGGGTGGGATTCTACCAGTTCGGACCAGTTCTATAGAACTGGTTGTTATGATTCTGTGCAGTTCAGAGAACCGGCAAATCGAGCCGCTGGCTGGCCCCTCCCCTCCTGTCAGATTTCTGCTTTCTAGCTAATCTAAATCGCTGTTGTACTGCTTTGCCTTTGCCCAGGAGGCTTCCCTGAGGCCCAGTCAGGGCTGGTATTCAAGGGGTGGGAGGTGGGGGAGGGGAGAAGTGGTCTGAGAGCAGAGCTGAACCTAACTTTAGGACTGAAGCTTCTTTTTTTCAATGCAGACTGAGACAGCAGGTTGCAGAAAGGTAGATCTGTGAGTGAATCTGTGATTCTACAAGCAACTCAATCTGCTTTGCCTGATTTGGGGTAAAAGTTGCTCATATATATGTATGTATGTATGTATGTATGTATGTATGTATATATGTATGTATATATATATATATATATATATACAAATATATATATATATTTGTTTTCGTAGATTTTCACGGGTAAAGGTATGTAGGTCTTGGTGTATTCGGGTCTTGTCCCGTGTAAGATTGAGAATACCTTGGCAACGTTTCGACGAAATCTCATCCGTCATCTTCAGGCTGGTGTCTTCAGCTTTGTTCTTCTGGGAGAAGTGTGTGGTCGTGGCTGTTTTTCCCTTTTAAACTCCAGAGTTGGCTGTGTTGTTACTTCTTGATTGGTTGATGGAGTTGATGTATGCAGATTGGATGGCTTTTTCCTGAGACCCTGTGTGGCTGAGGTGCTGGCTGTATGTCTCTCAGCCTTTTGTGTTGTAACGACCTGGGTAATGGGCTGTGTGATGACCTTCTGAGTTCTATTGTTGTGACATCCTGGGTGTGGTGCTGTAGTCTCCTGGGTCGTTGTCTGTGTTGCAACTTCCTGATGTTTTGTGTTGTAATCTCCTGAGTTCTGTGATGTAGTATCCTGGGTGGAAGGCTGTGATATGACATTCCAGGCCTTCGTTTGGCTCCGAGTTTGAGGTCTGGCTATGTGTTTATAGCGTGTGTCAGTTTGCTTAGTTTGGGGGCCAGAGGGGGGTATAGCAGCTGGAGTTGCAGCTATGGTCTGGTTTCTGGATGGTGATTGCCTTTTGTCTGTGGGGTGGGCTTGGGTTTGAGTCTGGTGAGGGAGATTGGTGGTGGCATCATGTGTTATTTTGGGTCCAGTGTTGGTTTTCGTGGCTGGGACTCATTTGTTGATTAGGGCTAGTTTCCAGATGTCTGGTAGGTGGGAAGTATCATCCCGTTTATTCATGTTATGGGGGTGTTTCTCTATTTCGATGGCTTCCCTAATTATTCTCTTGTTGAAGTGTTCAGTATTGGAGATAAGTTTGGTTCCCTCAAAATCAATTTCATGTCCTGTGGCTTTAAGGTGCTGGAAAAGGGAGGAAGTTTTTTCTTCTTTTCTGACTGCGTTCTTGTGTTCCGCGATGTGTGCATTTATTCTCCTGTTGGTTTGTCCAATGTATGTGGCTGGGCAAATTTTGCATGGTATTTCATAAACTCCTTGGTTTTCTAGCCATCCGAATACAAACCCAAACTCTGGCTTAGATATGTAGATGACACTTTCGTAATTTGGCCACACGGGAAAGAAAAACTGGACAACTTCCTCACACATCTCAACAGCCTACACCCCAAAATACAATTTACCATGGAAACAGAAACCAACAACCAACTTCCGTTCCTGGACGTCCTAATTTACAAAAAACCCAATGGCTTCCTAGGACACACCATCTACTGGAGAAAACACACACCAACCGCTACTTAAACGCACAATCCCATCACCACCCTGCACAGATCAACTCCGTAGCCAAGACCCTCATCTCCAGAACCAAATGCCTAGCTGACAAAGACCACTTGAGAACAGAATTACACACCCTCACTAACGTATTAATGTCCAATGGATTCCAAAGAAGCACAATCACCAACCTAATCCGAAGGGAGACTCCCCCCAAAAACCAAGACACAGAACAGGACAATGGCATCACCCTCCTCCCTTACATCAAAGGCACCACAGATAAAATCAGCAAAATTCTCCACAAACACAATATCAGGACAGCCTTTGGCACTGACCAAAAAATAGCCAACCGTAAGAAACCCCAAAGACAAGATCCAGCTAGAAAACCAAGGAGTTTATAAAATACCATGCAAAATTTGCCCAGCCACATACATTGGACAAACCAACAGGAGAATAAATGCACACATCGCGGAACACAAGAACGCAGTCAGAAAAGAAGAAAAAACTTCCTCCCTTTTCCAGCACCTTAAAGCCACAGGACATGAAATTGATTTTGAGGGAACCAAACTTATCTCCAATACTGAACACTTCAACAAGAGAATAATTAGGGAAGCCATCGAAATAGAGAAACACCCCCATAACATGAATAAACAGGATGATACTTCCCGCCTACCAGACATCTGGAAACTAGCCCTAATCAACAAACGAGTCCCAGCCATGAAAACCAACACCGGACCCAAAATAACACATGATGCCACCACCAATCTCCTTCACCAGACTCAAACCCAAGCCCACACCACAGATGAAAGGCAACCACCATCCAGAAACCAGACCATAGCTGCAACACCAGCTGCTACACCCCCCTCCGACCCCCAAACTAAGCAAACTGACACACGCTATAAACACATAGCCAGACCTCAAACTCGGAGCCAAACGAAGGCCCGGAATGTCATATCACAGCCTTCCACCCAGGATACTGCATCATGGAACTCAGGAGATTACAACACAAAACCTCAGGAGGTTGGAACACAGACAACGACCCAGGAGATAACAGCACAAGACCCAGGATGTCACAACAATAAAACTCAGGAGGTCATCACACAGCCCACTACCCAGGTAGCTAAAACACAAAAGGCTGAAGGACACACAGCCACTACCTCAGCCACACAGGCTCTTACGAAAAAGCCAACCAATCAGCAAACATCAACTCCATCAACCAATCAAGAAGCAACAACACAGCCAACAACACAGCCAACCAATCAGCAAACACCAATTCCATCAACCAATCAAGAAGCGACAACACAGCCAAAAACACAGCCAACCAACCCTCTTACAGCAGAGCCAGCACACCACACACCCCCTCCAGTATTTATAGAGAGAAGGCAGCTCAGATCACGCTTTGCTGGCACAAGCAGAAAGCCCAAGACACCAGCCTGAAGATGGCGAGTGGGATCTCGTTGAAATGTCGCCAAGGTATTCTCAATCTTACACGGGACAAGACCTGAATACACCAAGACCTACATACCTTTACCTGTGAAAATCTACGAAAACATATATATGCATATATATATATATAATTCAGTATATATAAATTCAATATTTACATACAAGCCATGCCCAGCCAGTCACATGATGACCAAGCCACACCCAGTCAGCAAGCCACACCCACCCAGTCACATGACCACCAAGCCACACCCATAAATTAGGCCATGCCCACAGAACCGATTGTTAAGAAATTTGAATCCCACCCTTGATCATCATTATCATCATTGTACAATTTATTGATATCGCTGTACCAGGAGACACCAGAGTTGCAACCTGACCATTGAAACTACATGATTATGGATGAAACATGTAACAATTATACCCATTGTCATCGGAGCCCTTGGTACCATGTCCAAGAATTTTAGAAAACACATCAAGAAATTGCAGCTTCCTGCAATAACACCAGTGGGACTGCAAAAAACTGCACTACTCTGAACATCGTACATCTTAAGAAAATACTTGGTTGATACCTAGGATGCTGGCAGCCACCCGTGTCAACCATTAGCATCAATCACTGGTATTTGTGATGCATTTTTAGATGTTCAGTTGACTTGAGTTTCATGTTTAATGAATAAAAGAAATAATAATAATAATAATAATAAAGTAATTTAAGATAATTAAATATAATTAAGATAATTAAAATACTTGGTTGATACCTAGGATTCTGGCAGCAACCTGTATCAACCATTGGAGCCAGTCAATGATATTTGTGATATATTTTTAAATGTCCAGTTGATTGAGTTTTATATTTAATAAATAAAAGTTTGATAACAATAACAACAATAACAATATAATAGTAATATAACATGCTAAACTTAACAATTGTTAGTAAGAAAGACAAAAAAGTCTGGATAGTGAATGTGGCGTATAACACAATATGAAGACCTACAAATAGAAATAGGACGACTGAGGCAAAGGCAAGCAAGGGTAGTACCAATAGTAATATGTGCCTTGGGTGCAATCCCAAAACAACTGGAGCACCACTTGAACATCATCTTTGGCAGTGACAATTTTGCCATCAGTCAATTGCAGAAGGCAGCTTTACTCAGAACAGCTTCCATCCTGTGAGGAGGAGGAGGAGGAGGAGGAGGAGGAGGAGGAGGAGGAGGAGGAGGAGGAGGAGGAGGAGGAGGAGGAGGAGGAGAGGAGGAGGAGGAGGAGAATAGAAAGAGAAGGAAAAGGAGAAGTCTCCTGGAATTAATTGCATCAACAACACCATCTAACCATCCTATCATCTGCTGTTCCCCTTCTCCTTTTGCCCTCAGTCATTTAAATTTGCAGTTAAATGATAAAGCATCAAATCTTTTTATTCACTGGAAAGCTGTGGTGGTGCAGTGGTTAGAATGCAATATTGCAGGCTACTTCTGCTGACCGCTGGCTGCCAGCAATTTAACAGTTTGATCCTGACCTGCTCAAGGTCAACTCAGCCTTCCATCCTTCCAAGGTTGGTAAAATAGAGACCCAGATTGTTGGGGGCAATAGGCTGACTCTGTAAACTGCTTAGAGAGGGGCTGTGCAGCACTGTGAAGCAGTATATAAGTCTATGGGCTATTTCTACTGCTATACTTCAAATACTGCAGGTTCACCATTTTCTAGATGGGAAAGCTTTGATGCAACCTCTCTCAGGACATCCCAAAGCCCATGTTTCCAACTGCAGATAAATGGGAACATGTCATTTCTCTGCACTGTTTGGTTTAGCTCAAAAATCTGGTCAGCCCATCACCGCCCTTGGCAAAACTGGTCAGCTGATCATCACTCTTGGCAAAACATGCTGTAATGCTTGCTTTGAAAAGAAATGGAATTCAGTGTGGCTGTGAGACAGATTTTTAGCTTGTTCATCCCACCCTTTTCACACTATCTGAAAGGTTTCATTTCTGCCTTTAAAGTGTTGGTGTTTTTAATGAGCCGTATACTTGTTCTTCACTGTAACTATTTCATTTCTGACACAGAAAATCCATCAGGCAGCCAGCCTGCTAATCAATTACCCAGCAACTGCATGAATCAGTTTGAATATATTTGTAGGAGTACAGCAGGCAGAGTTATGTGTGTCATCAGCTTAGAATTCTTATGTTGCCACAAACAGTCCAAGTTCAATCCCTCTTGAATTCCGTTGACCCTTATCTGGCACCAATTTAGTGTTAAACTTTAATTGACTAGTTTCCCATATATCAGCTTGAATAAATCTTCTAAGCTGCAACTTAGCCTACAGTCCTGATTCTTTGTGCCTGACATTAATTTAGCAAAGTAAAATGTGTCCAAGATTTATACGGTCTTTTGGGAGGAATGATGAGGAAAATGTGCGACTGTATTTATTTTCCATACTGATTTCATTCTGAAGGCCTCATTGATTCCTACCTATACTAATGTTCTTTTGAATTATAAATAACGAAGAGACAATAGGAGTAAATCTTGTATGCTTTTATGGTTGCAAAGAGACTAATTCTGCTAAGCTGAAAAGATACTCCTTCCAGGTCAATTATACAAAGGTCTAAAAAGTACGCCACTCTTTTTATATTAGAGCAAATATTTTACTGTCAAGAGGCTTTGGAGCACTCTTTAGAAATATGAATTGTATGTATTAGTCTCCCTACTTAATTTGCATTTATTCCTATCGTAAAGTGAGCTGACTTAAATGTTAATAATTTAGTTGTATAAAATGGCACGAGCGAAATATGTGGATAGGATAAGGCTGTTTTCCCATCCCACCCCCTTTAGCATTTAGTATGAATTATGTATATGGCTTTAGTTATTCTTATGTTCTAAGTGTACAACATTATTATATCCGAAACTGTTCTGTGAAAAGAAGAATAATGCGAGGAAATCAGGATTTCCCCTCTTATCATTAGTGTTTGGGGTATCCTTCCAGTTTCACTGTGAATAATCTGAGAAAATCAAGTTATTAAGTGTTCTGCTTTAATGTGGTTATACAGTTGACTTGATTAGAAGCCAAGTTGCCTCGCCAAAATCAGTGGAACATGTTCCTGGATCCATAACTACATTTTCTTAGAATTAAGCTTATTTCCCTCTCTTTGACCAGTCCTGCAATCCCTCCCTCTTTGTGATGACCTGGGGCATGGCACAAAAATAACAAAGTCACCAAAGTAGATAAATTCCCTTTAATGCCTCCAACTTGGCCCCAATGTCCGGTTATCCTCAGCTGGAGATCAAACTCTTCCAAAAACAGTCTACCAAGGGAAGAAATGCAGACCAAACCCAAAGTAAAGATAATTAGAAATAAAAAAAAACAACACAAACCACACTGAAGTAATTAACACGACAGGCCAGGATGATAAATTGCAGACTTCCAAAGGATAATGCAGCACCCACAGTTGGGAGGACGGCAAAACCCAAATAAGCCTCAGCCAAGATAATGCATACTTTGCTTCCAGAAACTTTGCCATGCACAGTTTGCCCTTTTAAACAGTCTTCCCAGCTGCAGCCCATGAAGGGGATCAAGGCCCTTTCCTCTCCCATAAGCCACATTGCTCCCTTTTCCATTCCTCCCTGTGTGCCCTAGGATGAAGAGGGGATGGCCCTGGGCCTTCTTCTGAATGCCCAGCCGGACTGTGCCCTTCCCCCCTTTCTTCCACAGCCACCGGAGCCACACTCCCACTCCCTGTCAGCTGCTCAATCTCCCCTTCAGAATCAGACTCCAACAAGGGCATGACACTCTCCCTTCTCCCTCCCTCTCTGTCAGTCATGCAAATATATAGGATTGGATAGGATCAGGGGTGGTGGGATTCAACCAGTGTAATAACCAGTTTGGAGAGCATGCGCAGCATTTGGAAAACAGCCATTTTCAGCTCTAATACTTATGTTCTACTACAGCTGAGGCATGGCAATCCACTGTGCCATGCAAATCAGTTGAGCTGCAAAACATGGAAATAAAGGACAGGGTTGGGTGGGTGGGGCCAAATGATCACCAGAAATACCAGTTCACCCAAACCAATCAGAACCAGTAGAATTCCACCCCTGGATAGGAGAGGACCTATCCTCAGAGACAACTCACATCCCGGTCAGCACTTCTTCACTCTCCTACCATCGGGTAGGAGATATAGAAGCATAGCCAGCCACACCAACAGGCTGAAGAAGATTTTCTACCAATGGGCTGTCAGACTCCTGAATGGAAATTAATTTCATGTCTTCTATTGCTCTCCTAGACTTGCCAGAAATCATCTGAGGTTGACCTGTGTTTTGAGCATGACATTGTTTGCAATCAGCTTTCCTTATGATAAACTTAACCTTCACTAGATTCTTCACCTTCTACTCAGTGGTGGGATTCAATTTTTTTTACTACTGGTTCTGTGGGTGTGGCTTGGTGGGCAAGGTGTGGCTTGGTGGGCGGGGCAGGGGAAGGATACTGCAAAATCCCCATTCCCTCCTCACTCCTGGGGAAAGATTACTGCAAAATCCCCATTCCCTCCCCTTCCCACTAACCTGCTTTCCAGCTCTGTTCTCCTGTGCAGGGCAACCAAAGAAGACCCAGCCGTTCAGCTGGGACTCAATGGGAGGCAGAGAGTAGATGGGGGCAGGGCCAGTCAGAGGTGGGATTTGCCGGTTCTCCAAACTACTCAAAATGCTGTTACCGGTTCTCGAGAACTGATCCGAACTGGCTGAATACCACCTCTGCTTCTACTATAAAATAATATATGTCAAATTACAAAACCACATTGCAAAAAAAAGAAAAAACAATTGAGAGAGAATTTGGAAAAAAAATGCAGGGAAGAGCAACTAAGATGACCAAAGGCCTGGAGATTAAAAAATATGAAGAATGGTTGCAGGATTTGGGTTTGGCTAGTCTAAAGAAAAGAAGAATAAGGGGTGACATGGTAGCAGTGTTCCAATATTTGAGGGGCTTCCATAAAGAAGAGGGAGTCAACTTATTTTCTAAAGCACAGAAGACAAGACTAGAAACAATGGGTGGAAACTGATCAAGGAGAGAAGCAACTTGGAATTAAGGAGAAACTTCCCAACAGTGAGGACAATTAACCAGTGGAACAGAAGTTGCCTCCAGAAGTTGTGGGTTTTCCATCACTGGAGGTTTTTAAGAAAAGATTGGACAGCCACTTGTCTGAAATTGTCTAGGGTCTCTCACTTGAGCAGTAGGTTAGGCTAGAAGACCTCCAAGGTCCCTTCCAGCTTTTTTTTTTAATTACATTTATATGCTGCCCTTCTCTGAAGATTCAGGGCGGCTTACAATTTTTGGGATACAACCCAATGCGCTCAGCAATAGCCTTCATTCCATTGTATATGCCTGCTTATTACTAAGTGGCATTTTTGCAAAGTCAGCTTATTGCCCCCAACAATCTTGGGTCCTCAATTTACCTACCCCGAGAGGATGGAAGGCTGAGACAACCTTGAGCCTGGTGGGATTTGAGCCTGCACTAATTGCAGGCAGCTGGAACTTAAGTGCTAGGCATTTAACAGCCTGCACCACCAGGGCTCTATTCTGAATTAATTAAATGAAACAAAACAGTGAAGCAAAGGTTTACTTCATTCACTGAATGATAAATAGACCCTGCTGTTTGCATTTGGGGAACAATTTTAAAATGAATGGATGCTGTAGACCCAGCATAGTTGACAGATTGTTCTATCCAAAGCACTATAAATCTCAGTTGCAGTATTATAAATAATTGTCTGAGAGTAAACCCCATTGAAGTCAGTAGTTCTTCCTTTGGAGTAGACATGCTTGTTTTCCTTTTAATAGGACTACTTCCCTGAAAGGGTTCATAAAATGACTGTCCAATGGTCTTCCAAGGAAGACAAAAATATAGTACATTTCACATTTCTTTACTCCTAAATGAGTACACCATCTTCTCTATCATGGTGAGAAAAAACCAGAAATACGAACAAAAAAAATAAAACAGGCACTGGATAAACGAGACAAATATGGGAAGTCCTCAACTTATGACCACAATTGAGCCCAACATTTCTGTCACTGAGACCGTTGTTAAGTGAGTTTTGCCCCATTTTACAACCTTTTGTTCCACTGTTCTTAAGTAAATCACTGTGTCAGGATTCCAACCCTTAACCCCATTTAAATCATGAGTCTCTAGCCAAACTCCAAAAAGATTTATTGGGAGTTAGAAGATGTGGCATCGCCTGGGTGATGGAATCCTGACAGCTAGCTGACACTGAGACACATCATTCCTTGTCACCCTTGACCCTGGTTTTCCCCCATCCCCTGGGTGTATCATAATTCATATTCTCTAATGGAACACATCTATAGCCAAGAGTCACCAATCACGCTCTCCAGTTAGAATTTTGAGCGGCAGAAACTTCAGTCACCTAGTTACTATCTTTGTAAACATTTATGGAATGCAAGCTGACCACTGCTTCC
This sequence comes from Naja naja, assembly GCA_009733165.1. Lineage (NCBI taxonomy): Eukaryota > Metazoa > Chordata > Lepidosauria > Squamata > Elapidae > Naja > Naja naja. The sequence continues at coordinate 63,147,276 of CM019151.1, read as the reverse complement.
CCCTTCCCTTTCTGTTGGCAACTCTAAAAGACCACAGAAGTATTTTATGAGTTGAAACACTGCAGTGGCTAAGTTAGTAACATGGTTGTTCACTGTGAATCTGGCTTTTCTCGTTAACTTTGCTTGTCTTGCAAAGGCAGATCACATGACCCTGCAACCATCATAAATCTGAGTCAGTTGCCAAGCATCTGAATTTTGATCATGTGACTGTGTGGGGGCTGCAATGGTCATAAAGTGTGAAAAGCAGTCCTAAGTCACTTTTTTCAGTGCCGTTGTAACTAGAAAGAGTCAAGGACTACCTGTAATTAATTCAAACATTAAACTTGTGCCAGTGTTCTAATGAAACTCCCCATTTCATTCAGCACTCAGAAACAAAGTTCACCCAAGTAAGAATTTGTTAAAGAAGTCATATTGGCACATCTGGGAAAACCCGGATCTGAGAGTTTTGGGTTTTCCCTTCCCAACTGAGAAATCAAAACCCATCCTCCTTCATCCACCAGTCCATCATATGGTCCAATCACCCATCATCCCAACTGGAGACATTCCTCCAACCACTCCTTCCCAGGTGCAGGGTAGCTTGTCCTTGACTTTAGAAGAAAAAAGTTGTTATGTGTAAACTTCCACCTCTTCATGAAATCCCCCCTCCCAAATTCCCAGGCACTAAGATGCGGTAGCATGGAAGCTCCTAAGTAAAATATGGCTTCCAAAGCTGACAACTTGCCCATTACAAAAACCCAAAATCACAATTCAACCTCCTTCACCATTTTATAGAAATCAAAAAAAAAAGGCACTAATCGGATAAAATAAAATATATCTTGACAGCCTTGCCAAAAATATGCAATTCTATCATTTCAGAGGCATGGTTTTAAAGTTTGGGTGCCTGTTTGTGCAAGGAGCAAAGATGGTTCTTCTTTTTACCTGAAGACCAGAGGGCAGTCTCGCAGCCTTGAGACATCTTGAACTACAACTGCCATCATCCTCAGCTGGCCCAGCATCACTGAAAGGCAGAGCAAATAGCGGATTTGAAAGCTATCTGAGTGGTCCCCCTATTGTTTGAATTCTAGATGTTCTGTTTCCTGGCAGATCCAGATGGGCAGAATAAAAAAGCTATCCCATATTAAAAGAGATCCCTGATACTTTTGGTAAAAATAGAATTTAAATTGAGAAGGTGGGTGCGGGGTTGATTTTTGAAGCAAACCCACCTTCCTTCTTGTTCATTTCTGTAAAGAAGCATTAGAAACCTAAGCTTACCTCATTTTAGGGGATTAAAGCTAATTTCTGCTATGACTGGCCAGAATTCTTAGCAGCTACATTTGCCACATTCCTAATATGCATAAGTTTGAAATTTTGTGGGGATTAAGAAAGGATGGTGAGTGTGCATGATAAGTGGGAGAGGGAGGATCAGAGCCTGCAAACACGTTTCCCCCATTGTCTGATTAATAGGTTTAAAAAGTCGTAAGACATCTGAAATACCTCTTTTCCATGTTCATATTTTGCCATCTTACTTTGCTATTTCTGGAAAGATTACTCTAAAAGAACAATAATTCTTAAATCCTTCCCCTGAAAAGGGAAGAACCCTGCAACAAGTGATTAAAAAGGAGTTTATGTGTGGGTTTCCTCAAGTTGAACAATCCCATCTAAAAAGCAGAGGTGGTATTCAGCAGATTCTGACCACTTCTGGAGAAACGGTAGTGGAAAATTTGAGTAGTTTGGAGAACCGGCAAATACCATCTCTGACTGGACCCGTCCAGTAGTGGGATTCAGCCAGTTTGCACCACTTCAGGAGAACTGGTTGTTAAGTTTCTGAGCAGTTTGGTGAACTGGTTATTAGAAGAAATCATTAGGGCAGAGAACCGGTTGTTAAATTGTTTGAATCCCACCACTGGCCCCATCCCCATCTATTCTCTGCCTTCCAAGTCCCAGTTGATCTGCTGGGTCTTTTTTGGTTGCCTTGCACAGGAGAATGGAGCTGGAAAGCAGGTTAGTGGGATGGGGAGGGAATGGGATTTTTCAGTAACCTTCCCCCAGGAGTGGGGTGGGAATGGGGATTTTGCAGTAACCTTCCCCTGGAGTGGGGAGGGAATGGAGATTATACAGTATCCTTTCTTTGCCATGCCCACCAAGCCACATCCACCAAATCATGCCACACCCACTAAGCCATGCCCACAGAACTAGTAGTAAAATATTTTGAATCCCACCACTGCTAAAAAGGCTTAAACTG
>CM019151.1:63086952-63113766 GCA_009733165.1 Naja naja | reverse complement strand
TTTTTCAACATTAAAGCTAGCAATAACTCCAGTACCTTTTCATTAACTCAGTTTCCAGCAGGCATACTATTTAAAGGAACCACAGTCTAAGAAAAACCAGAGAAACTGGAATGAGAAGCATAGAATGAACACAAGCTGACACTGGAGAAAGGAAACGGAAAGATAGAAACAGGATTGTGGAGAGTCAAAACAAACAATTATGATGGCATAATTGAAGATCTTCCTGTTTGTGTGTGTGTTGACTCATTAAAAAGGGACTGTACTTGGAATGTGTAGTCATGGCACATCTTGACATTTCAAGGAGGAGGGGGAGGAGGAGGAGGAGAAGAAGATGAGGAGGGGAGGAGGAGGAGAAGAAGAAGAAGAGGAAGAAGAAATACAAGTATACAAATGATTAAATTACATGGCAAAAATATAACTATTTTAAAGGACAATAGCAAAATATATATGGATTGAGGGAGAGAGGGAGAAAAAAGTCTTAAATGCTAGAGAGTAGTACACTTATATTTATCATGCCTTTTGCAAACTCTATTCTCTTGTGAGCAGAGACAATAACAGCAACCAATTTTCTTTAGGGTTGGCTGCTGGGATGCAATACATATTTCAAGAATGGTGGGATTTGTTTTTTCATTCAGGCTCTTGAGGTTTCAGAAGAAATTAACTTTATTCTTATTCCTCCCTCTATAAACTAAATGCAAATTTGTCAATAGTGGAATTCCATTCCCCCACTCTCATCTAGCACCGGTGTGGAAACGTATCCATCTCTTTCAAATAGATTTGCCAAAGGGAAGCAACAAACTCGTAATATTTGCTCAACTGCATGTCAACTTGAAAACAGATGGTTGTTTATGTACAGACAGCATAAAATTACTGTCTATAAGATGCATAGAAAAGCCTTAATGCCATCTGGAAGTTGCTTTTCAGGCTGAAGAGTCAGATGCAAAGAGCTTCAGTGAAGAGTTTATTAGTGACTACAGCTCGAATGGAACCACTTGGCTGGGCTACTGCTGCTTTAGCCAGCAGCCAGAAGCCCAGCCCAATCAGAGTGCAGGGTTTTCCAAGACTATTTAAACCAATCCTATTTGACATTTTACAAGAACAATTCAAACTAAACCAATGACATTCAAACTACATACATAACACCCCTCCCCACTAGGTTCAGTCCATACCAAACCCCAACCTATCTAATGTATTCTTTTAAATAGGCTCTTATGTAACGTTGAGACCTTCGTGGTTCAGAAGTTTTAACATTCTCACCCAGTGAGGAAATGTGTCTGCTGACATTTCCACTGGGACTTCCTGTGAGAAGACCCTGTTTGATTGTTAGATCTGGTCTCTCCTCCCAACCCATCTCCAGCCCAATGTCAGCACCCAAGTCAGGTAGTGATGTACAATCTTCCACTTCTAAGGATGGATTTTGGCATTGTGACAGGTTTTGTAATGGTTCCTGTCGTAATGGCTCTACACATGGGGTTGATTCTTGCTGATTTTCTCCTGTTCCTCCCCTCCCAAGAATTGACATCAGTGAGGAACTAGAGAGGAACAAGTGTGATGTTCCTGAGAGAACCTTGATCTGCCTGCTCCAGAGGAGTCCATCCTCTGTTTGCACCCTGTAAGAACGAGGGCCTGTGATTCTGAGTTATCTCAGCAGGAATCCACAAAGGTTCACCATATAGGTTCTTAGCATAAACAGAATCACCCACACTGAATGTGCGAACTTTGGAAGTGGAATCTAGTGGAGCGTTGGGTGCAGTGGGATGAAGGCGTCAGGGAAGACCTAAGTTTCCTACCCATCAACAACTCTGCTGGGGATAAGTTATTAGATGGGTTAGAGTGATGTGCTGAACACTAAGAAGTTTTTCAACTTTCTCAGTGATGTCCCCAGGACCCAGCTGCTGAAGCTTCTCCTTGGTAAACGCACTACGTGCTTTTAGCCTCGCCATTAATGAAGGGATCCAGGGCAAAAGGGCATGTCTGATACCCTGTTGTGCTAAATAGGATTCAAAAGGTTGGATGTAAATTGAGGGCCATTGTCAGAGACAAGAACATCAGGTAACCCGTGGTTACAAAAGTTTTTGAGCTGTTTGATGACAGCATCAGTTGTGGTGGATGCCATGGGGATTACCTCAGCCATTTGGAATATGCATCTACTATAATAAGAAAGGTGTGCCCTCTGGTAGGGCCAGCAAAATCAATGTGAATCCTGGACCACGGGCCCCTAGGACATTCCCATTCCTGTGGGGCGAGGTGGTGCAGGCCTGACTACCTGACAGTTGGGACAAGATGCACCCAGTTTTCAACCATTTTGTCAATACCTGGCCACCATACATAACTCCTGGCCAATCCCTTCATCCTTACAATACCAGGATGACCCTCATGTAACATTTCCAAAACCTCTCTTGCAGTTTTGCAGGAATAACCACCCTGTTACCCCACAAAATACATCCTCTTAATACAGATAATTCAGTTTGCCTGGACTTAAAAGGTTGGGCAAGGTGAGGTAGATCTTGAAGAGGCCAACCTTTCTTAATCCAGCCTATAACAGGAGCCAACACAGTGTCTTTGGCAGTCTCTCTGGCAATTTCAGCAGCATGAACTGGAAGCTTGGCAACAGTTTCTAGAAAAAGGTGTGTGTTTCAGGTTCAAAGTCCTCCTTGTGGCAAGGAAGTGGGCAATGACTCAGTGCATCAGCATGTCCAATGTCCTTGCCAGGCTTGTGGATAAGTTTGTATGAATAAGCAGCAAGAAATTCAGTCCACCTCAGCATTCTTGGTGACAGGATAGTAGGTGTAGGCTTGTCTCCTGCCACAATGCCTAACAAAGGTTTGTGATCTGTAACAATGGTAAATGTTCTCCCATACAGATATTCATGAAATTTCTTAACAGCTGCAACAATTGCCAATGCCTCCTTGTCCAATTGGCTGTAATTCCTCTCTGCTTGGTCAAAGTGTGAGAGTAAAATGCAATAGGGGCTTCTCCCACTGGGAAGCCTGTGGCTCAAACCCCCCACTCCAAAAGGGGATGCATCACAAGTCAGTACCACAGGCAAATTCTCAGAGAACTGTATCAGTACAGCATCAGACGTGATTAATCTTTTAATACTGTTAAATGCTGATTGTTCCTTCCTGCCCCAGACCCAAACAGACTTTTTATCAAGTAATCTGTAATGGTTCAGCAATGGTTGCCTTCTGAGGTAGGAACATGTGATAAAAGTTAATGAGTCCAAGGAAAGCTTGCAAATCTGTTTTGCATTTAGGTCTAGGGCTTTGATTGCTTTAACTTGGCATCTGTAGGGTGGATGCCATGCTTGTCAATCATGTAGCCCAGGAACTCAACCTTGTCAGTTTTAAGAGTGCATTTTTCTTCCTTGACTGTTAACCCCGCTTTCCTGAATCTGGCAAGGATCTCTCTGAGTCTTTCTTGTAACTGAGTGTCATTTTCAGCAGAGATCAACACATCATCAAAATAAGGCACTACCCCTGGCAGTCCTTGGAGCATTCTTTCCATAAGGCTTTGAAAGATGCCTGGTGCCACGCTTACTCCAAATTGTAACCTTTTACATTTGAAAGCACCTCTATGAGTCACAATGGTTTGGGCCTCTGAAGTGGCATCATCAACTGTTAGTTGTTGATATGCCTGGGCCAAGTCCAATTTGGCAAAGACTGTACCCTGCCAAGTGAATGTAACAGATGATGCACCACTGGAACTGGATATGCTTCTGCTGCAGCGCATGGTTCAGTGTCCCCTTATAGTCTCCACAGATTCTTACTGACCCATCAGTCTTGACTGGTGTGACTATGGGTGTCTCCCATCTGGAGAGGTCAGTGGGCTCTAAAACCCCTTGAGCTATTAATTTGTCTAATTGTGCATCAATTTTTTCCTTTAAAGCAAATGGGACCCTTCTGGGCTTTAAACGAATTGGGGGCACCTTGGGATCTAGGTTGAAAGTGATAGGGGTCCCCATATACTTGCCCAATCCTTTGCTGAAGACCTCTGGAAACTCAGACTTCAAGGCCTCCTCCCATTCAGAGTTGCTCACGTGATTGATGCCAGCCACCTCGATGCCTAGTGGATTGAACCACTCAAGTCCCAGCAAGCTTGGGCGATCCTTGTCCACAATGGTCAGGGGCAAACGTTTGGTGTGGCCTTTAAACTTCACATTGAATTCTCTTCTTCCAACTAATGGAATCTTGTTCCCTTGGTAGTCTTTAAGAGCCAGTGCTTGCTTCTGGAAATGTTTCTTCTGAATGTTGGGAAGTAGCCTGTGAATAGTGTCCCATGACACCATAGATAAATAGGAACCTGAGTCCACTTCCATTTGGCAAGGCCTTCCTTCAATGAATACCTTCACATGTACTTTTCTGCTTCTCAAGGGTGAAGAATGACCAATGGTGACTGTTTGATGAGTTTCATTCTTCCCATTTGCTTCTGAGTTGCCCCATTTTCTCACTGAAATTGTTGGGCTTGAATTCTTTCTCAGGAAATTTCTTCCTACTAGGTGGAGTTCTGGATGATTTGCAGACTCTTCTTAGGTGACCTCTTTTCTCACAACGTAGGCAGATGGTGTCTAAAAAGTTGCATTCAGTGTGGGGTGCCCCCCCACAGCCTCTGCAATAAAATTCTTGCCTCTTTTTTCCAAGGTCTTTCCTTTTCTTTTCCATTCTGAGTCTATTTGCTCGCAATGGGTTGTTGTGGACTTTTCCACATCAGAATGGCTTGAGGCCTTGTTAATTTTCTTCATGGCTGCTGCTGAGGACTTGGTTGCTTCCACTGAAACAGTTTCCTCTATGGCCTCCTTAAACGTGATCTTAGGTTTCATTAGTAATTTGCTCTGTAAGACCTTATCTTTAAGGCCTAGAACAAACCGATCATGCATGGCCTCTTCTAAGTTGGTAAACTCACAAGCACCCCAATGGGCTCTTAAAAGCTTTTCTAAATCAGGCCATTCCATTACCTTCAAGTCTGCAGCTCCCGTCAACTCCTTCACCATCTTGAAGACTGCTGGACCGCAGTGCGTGAGAAATACCGCCCTCTTCCGCTTCTCGGGATATCAGTGAGGTCGTTTCCTTCCAAATACATTTGGAAGCGATCGGCATACGATTCCCAGTCTTCTGCTGCCGGATCGAACGGGGCTGGGGGTGTTCAGCGCAGCCATCTCACTCTTCTGCTTGTCTTCCGTGTCATCTCTTCTTCAGGGGAATCCCACCTTCGTCGCCAGTGTTAAGTTTGCATGAAGAGTCAGACACGAAGATCTTCAGTGAAGAGTTTATTAAGTGACTACAGCTCGAATGGACCCGACTTGGCTGGGCTACGACTGCTTCTTATAGCCAGCAGCCGTAGTTGCCAGCCAATCAGAGTGCAGGGTTTTCCCGCACTATTTAAACCAATCCTATTTGACATTTTACAAGAACAATTCAAACTAAACCAATGACATTCAAACCTACATACATAACACCATCATTTTGGTATAGATAAAAAAAGTATCAGATAATAATAATAAACATCTCATGGTTAACAAAACATTTTGCTAAAATGAAATGCAATAACAAATATTAAAATGAAAATACCATGTCCTTCTGTCTTGAATTAACCAGAAGCTTCTACATGTTGTGTAGGTCTAGGTTATTCACTGTTGTCTCTTATTCTTCAAGGAGTTGATGGATATCAGGACTGATTCCTCAGTGAGTTTGTGTGTGTGTGTGTGTGTGTGTGTGTGTAGATTAATCAGATTTGTAAATACCTCTGTGGGGAGGGAGAGAGAAAGGACAAATCAATTTTGCAGAGAAAGAAAGAAAAGGAAGGAAGGAAGGAAGGAAGGAAGGAAGGAAGGAAGGAAGGAAGGAAGGAAGGAAGGAGTGGGGAAGGGAAGGAAGGGGAGGAGAGGGGAGGAAAGGAAAGGAAAGGAAAGGAAAGGAAAGGAAAGGAAAGGAAAGGAAAGGAAAGGAAAGGAAAGGAAAGGAAAGGTCTGGGCAATGATAAAATAATGTCAGGTGGGAAAGAAAAGGTTCACATCTGAGGGTTCGATTAAAGTGATTTATTGCTAAAAGCCTATACACAGGAATCTTCTGAACTCCTGCTTGGTGTTAAATAAAGGTCAATAGCAATCAAGGAAGTTGGGCTAAGTTTGCTTGTGGCAATATAGGGATTCTAGGCTGATCTCCCTTTTCACTCCGCCTCCAGTTTCTGCCATCCCTTCTCCTACAGGCGAGAATAGGGCATGCTAAAATATGAAGAGCCTATTTTACCCTGTAAACCTGCCAGGTGCAGATAACCAAAATCAAATAAATAAATAAAATAAATAAAACCACTTGTGAATAGTTCCAAGCAGAAGCTGTTTTTGACAGCTATGTATGCTACAAGAATCTAGCCAGATCGACTGCCTTGCCTTGGGAATGGCCCGATAAGGCTTCAGGGGATCTGGTGAAGGTCAGGACTGTGCTGTTTATGTAATGCAATGTCATACCCCTGTCAGAATCTGATTCCAAGGGGAAGGCCGAGCAGCTGACAGGGAGTGGGAGTGTGGCTGTGTTGGCTGTGGAAGAAACTGGGGAAGGGCACAGTCCGGCTGGGCAGAGCAGAGGAGAGGTAGAGCAAGGCAGAGGGAATTCAGAGGAAGATCCAGGGCCACCCCCACTTCATCCTAGGGCATGTAGGGAGGAGCGGAGAAGGGAGCAACGTGAGTTGCATGGCTTACAGGGGAGGAAAGGGCCCTGATTCCCTTCATTAGCTGCAGCTGGGAACACAGTGTCTAACAAGGGAGTTTGCGCACAACAACTTGTTGGAATTAAATCATGTATTATCTTGTTTTGTCGAGGCTTATCTGGGTTCCTGGTGTCTTCCAAACTGTGTGTGTTTTATTGGCCTTTGAAGTCTGCAATTTCTTCTCCTGCCCTATCCAGTTAATTGCTGCAGTGTGGGTTGTGTGGATTTTTATTTACAGTTTATATGTACTTTGTTTTTGGACTGAATTTCCTCCACTTAAAGACTGTTCTTGGGAGAGTTTTTTTTCCAGCTGAAGGTAACTGGACATTGGGGGCAAAGATGGAGGTATTAAAGGGACTCTTCTTACTTATGTGACTGTGTTGCCTTTGTGCCACGCCCTGGGTCATCACATGCAAGGACTCTAAGCTCGGTCCTCTCTTAATATGGCCCTCCCATCTCACTGGAAATCCCACCACAAAAGCATCCACTTGTCCTAGTTGAAAAACCTAGGCCATTACAGAGGCCCTTTTCTCTGAGGAAGACTTGTGCAAATCAGAATTATATTTGGAACTGATCTTGCCTTATGCAGATACCATTCCTGCCTTTATTAACTTATGTAAGGGGAAATTGTTCTTCCATCAGTTCTTCTAGCCCAAGAGTCTTCAAACTTGGCAAGTTTAAGACTTGTGGACTTCCAGCTCCCAGAATTCCCTATCTAGCATGACTGGAGGAGGAATACTGGGAGCTGAAGTTCAGAAGTCTTAAAGCTGTCAAGTTTGAAGACCCCTGTTCTAGCCATTTGGCTATCAGTTCTTCTAGCCAAATGCCCAGTTGAGTTCCCTAGAGAAAACTGACATCACAGACAAAAGCTTTGGTCCATTATACCTCTGTCAGCTTGACAGAGGTATTTAACAGAATAATAAATTTGGAAGGAATGTCGAATCCCCTGTTCAAGCAGGAGAAGTGATTGTGAATGTCTTCTGAAAATCCTTCAATAATGGAGTACCCATAACTTCTTCTAAAGTTCTAGCTGCCAGGAAATTTCTCCTTATTTCTAGGTTGGTTCTCTCCTTGATCAGTATCTACAGGAACTGTATTGTCATGTAATGAAAAACACAACCTCAATGTATTGTGTTGGAAGCTCCATACCATCGTTATGCAGGTTCTGTCTCTTTGGGATATGCATGAGATGATACATACAGGACCCATGCCAACACCTCAGGGCATCTCTTTGCTTTGACTTCCCTCTACAGAATTTCATTCAGCCTTTTGTTTGTCATATTTGATGTTCCTCAGATATTTTCAAACACAACTCTCTCAGCCACTTCACACTGCCCATTCTGGTTAGGTCTCAGAGCAAGAATTATGCAAGTTTGTCATGCCCCAGCATATAACCTTTATATACTGTTGTTGCTCTCTAGCCCCATCTAGTGGCCGGAGGGACAAATATGCCCCAATATATGATCTTTATATACTATTGTTGCACTCCAGCCCCATCTAGTGGCTGGAGAGACAAAATGCCAAGTATATTGTTTGAAGCTGACCCAACCCATTTTATCCATTAACCCGCACTCTCAAGCCAAGTGCATGCTGGGAAGCCAGACTCCATTTCCTTTAGCATTTGGACAAGGTAGAAGCGCAAGAAGAATCCATTTTAATATGTGGCACATGGTCATCCAAGGAGAAACCCACATCCCACACCCAGAGCATTGCTGGTGAGATTTAAATTGCTTGTATTTATTAATTGTAGTTTGAAAGCATGTAAAAATGCAAGTAGAAAAATAAGGACCACTTTGGTGGGACAGTAACAGCATTCCATGCGCCTTCGGCATTTAGTCATGCCAGTCACACGACCACAGAGACATCTTCGGACAGCGCTGGCTCTTCGGCTTTGTAATGGAGATGAGCATCACCCCCTAGAGCCAGAAACTACTAGCATGTATGTGCGAGGGGAACCTTTACCTTATGTTCAGCAGTAACTCAATACTGCCTATCTTGTATTTGGTTCTCATTGTATGTTTCCCTATTTTCCCCATTTTCACCATATCCTGTCCTTTCAATAAAGCATCCAGATCTACGCACACGGTGTTTTATTGGAGGATAGGTGGTTTTAACTTCATGTCGACCTGCACACAGACTAACGTGTAGTGAGGACAGAACAAAGTTCCCAACCCAATCTTGGATTTCATGTGCACAAAGGATTTTACAGATGTGCATCTACCCTTCAAACCATAGAAAGCAAATAGCTATTAAGGCAGGCCCAGTCTAGAGTTACTCAAGGATTAATAGACCATTAGCTCCATCAACCTACTCGCTCCCATGGAGCTAGAGATAATAGGCAGGGCTATTTACTTTCCTTTTTCCCAGTGGGAAGAGCAGAAAAGGTATTGTGGCAACTGTGTATTCCTCTCCACAATTTGACAACCAGCTGAGAGCTGATTTCAGCTGCAACACTCACCATCAAACATGGCCGCCCTCAAGCATCACTTATAATACGACGCTGATATGAGGATGTGAGGCTGTCTTATGTGTTAGAGGGCTTGAAAGGAAAGCCATGGAAACTCATCAGCGACAAAAGTGAGACAAAATTGAACCGTCCTGCCCAAAATGACAGGAGGCAATTGAGACAGTCTGAGAGCCTCTGAAGCATGTTTACCGGGATCTGTCCTTTGAAAAATTCTGCAAAGCAGCTGGTCTTTAATTAGCTGAAGAATTATTACTACCACAAAAGGTGCCACCCTCATGCAAGGCACAGACCCCCAGGGAAAAGTGGAGTATATAATTAAACATTACAGTACGGTATAGCTGAGACACTTATCTCCACTTGTCAGTCGTCATAGCTTTCATTTCCCCCCCCCCAGTCTTGTTCGCGATTCACAACAGTCAAAAAGCGACCCAATTGTCTCACCCTTTAATTTCTTGCTGGAGAAAAATACCTTCCACTCCCCAGAGGCTTCTGAAACATTAAATGCTCTGAGAGACCAAACCTCAGATACTAATTCTCTGTTTGATCTTGAAATTAACTATGTTGCTAGCGTCTTAAGTATTGAGTGGAATGATTGATGATTCCGCCTTGTTAACACACCAAGCATAAAATTCTATAATAGGGTGTCATAATTTCTCTCTCTCCCTCTCCTTCTCTCCGTCACCCTTCCTCCCTCCCTTTAGAATTGTCATCTGTATAAAAATGAATATAAGCCTAGATATTTCAGACTAACAGTGGGAAATAACTGTATTTTTGAGCCATAGCCAAATACACTCACAATACCCTCAGATATTCTCAATACAGTGACATGGCTTGAGGTGTGTGTGGGTATTTGTCATCACTTTGCTCTGGGACTGGCCAGAAACATGGGAGTTTTTGGGGAAGTTTGGAGCGATAGAGGGGCAGTTTGACCTGCCAGTTTCCTGAGTTGCCTCTGTGCCCTGTCCCCGGTCATCACGTCCTGCAACAATACCTTTAACATCATGAAACAACCTAGGCCTATCTCAGGTCCTTGAGAATAGGACCTTGATAGGTAGATAACAATGCCAAATCCAATCTAAACATCTGGTTGACTGCGAGACAAACCTTTATGATGATTTTTTAAAAACAACAACAGTAGCAACAGACGGAATCCGAACTCAGAAGTCCACATGCATGTGTTATTATCTTTGCCGGGCAGTTCTCTAGTCTAAAATCTAATCTGTTCTATGGAGGAATTATTGAATCTGTCATCTGCACCTCTATAACTGTCTGCTTTGGCTCTGCAACCCAACAAGACAGACACAGACTTCAGAGAGTAATTAGGACTGCAGAAAAAACAATTACTACCAACCTGCCTTCAATTGAGGACCTGTATACTGCACAAATCAAAAAGAGAGCTGTGAAAATATCTACAGACCCCTCACATCCTGGACATAAACTGTTTCAACTCCTACCCTCAAAACAACGCTATAGAGCACTGCACATCAGAACAACTAGACACAAGACAGTTTTTTTTCCCAAATGCCATCACTCTGCTAAACAACTAATTCCCACAACTGTCAAACTACTTAGTAAAACTGTATCACTATTATTCTTCTCATCCTTCCTACTATCTATCTCTTCCCACTTATGACTATAACCATGTTGCTTGTATCTTTACAATTTATATTGTTTTATTTGTTTCCTAGTATGATTATTATTGCTTATTAGTAACCTATGACTATCACTGTTGTATCTTATGATTCTTGATGAATGTATTTTTTTTCTTTATGTACACTGAGAGCATTTGCACCAAGACAAATTTGTTTTGTGTCCAATCACACTTGGCCAATAAAGTATTCTATTCTATTCTATTCTATTCTATTTTTTTAAAATTACATTTATATGCTGCCCTTCTCTGAAGACTCAGGGAGGCTTACAATTTTTGGGATACAACCCAATGCTCTCAGCAATAGCCTTCATTCCATTGTATATGCCTGCTTATTACTAAGCAGCATTTTTACAAAGTCAGCTTATTGCCCCCAACAATCTTGGGTCCTCAATTTACCTACCCCGAGAGGATGGAAGGCTGAGTCAACCTTGAGCCTGGTGGCATTCGAGCCTGCAGTAATCCTATTCTATTCTATTCTATTCTATTCTATTCTATTCTATTCTAAAACTACCTTGTCTGAATATTTATTTATTTTTCTCTCCTTTTAAGGTCCGGTTTTATAGATAATAATAAAGAGAAATAACACCCCTAAAACTGTCGAATCCAGTTGCCAATGCAAGCCATATCCAGAGGATTATAGGATTTGTTCACCAATGTAGATACAAATCAGGTATTGGCTATGCCTGGTGGTTATTTAAATTCCACCTCATTTTGCAGCCAAAGTGGGATTTCTGTCAATTGTGAAGAGGTGTCTGTCTGTTTTGGAGACTACACTTCACAGTGGAGACTCCAGAGGAATTAAATGCCATCCATGTTTATTGTCCCTACTTTCTCCAGCGTGGAGTAAGGAAGTGGAAAGCCTTTTAAGGGTTTTATTTTTCATGCACATTAATTATGTGAAATTAGAGCCACAGAGAGTGGGCTATTAACTGCTGATTAGACCATAATATCAAGAACTCTACCAGTGCTGGTAATGATGTACCTAATTTTACTTCCAAAGGGAACCGAGTTCATTATAATTTTAATTTGTTTCCCCACAGTTCAATTATAACATGCTTGATGTGCTACATATTAACCTTAAGAGGGCTGTGCTTAAAACCTAGGCCTAGCAAAGATTCTGCTCATTGGCTGGCATGTCAACACAACTGACACAGCTCGAACATATAAAACCCGCATGCTGTCAGATCAGTTGCCTACACTTTGTGCGTGGTGTGAGTCACCTAAACCAGCGGTCACCAACTGGTGGTCCGTGGACCACTGGTGGTCCATGGACCACTGGTGGTCCATGAGAAAATTTTGGTGGGTCCGCAGAAAAATTATTTGCATTTTTTATATTGCACTAAAATCAGGGATCCTCAAACTACAGCCCCTGGGCTGGATACGTGCGATGAACATTTGTGTTGCTGCAGAGAGCAACACTCATCAGCATTCCAGAAAACCTCCACTCCAACAAATAACTCAGAGACAGGCATCTTCTCAAAAGTTCTGTTTTATCTGGATAGTAAACTGGCACAGCTGGGGAATCCCGAATCTGAAAGTTTCGGGTTTCCTTGCAATAAGTAAAAAAAATTACAAATCCATCCCCTGCGCCCGTCATTGCATCACATGCCCCAATCCCAATCCATCCCAATTGGAGACATCCTCTCACCCAGGTGCAGAAATAACATGACCTTGACTTAGAAGAAGAATGCTATTATGTCTAACCACAGACACTCCAAGAAATTCCCCTCTCCCATTTTCCCAGGCTCAAAAATGTGGCAGTGTGCAAGCGTCCGGTGTCAATATGGCTTCCAAAACTGACACTCCCCTTCAGGGTCTTTTTGTGCAGGTCAGAGGGGGGCAGAAATTCCAGCTTGGGGTCTGCTTCAACCTCCTGGTGAGGGGCTTTTGGTGAAGGCTGGAGGGAGGTGAAGAACCAGAGGGCCTCATTCCAGTGGGACTGCATCATGGCCTGGAACTGGCTGACCATCTCAGCATGCTAAGCCTCCAGGTGCTGGTATCTGGCCTTTCACTCCCACAGGTCTTCCCTCTGCTTGGAAAGCCCATGCTCGTCGTCCTCAGTGAGGTGCTCCTTCTTGATCAGACCCAATTTGAATGAGCAAGCTATTTGGCCAACTCTTTCTCATGGAGCTGCTTATGTTGTGATTCACCAGCAGCAGGTGTGGACAGCTGAGGTCTTGGTGAGCAAGGACTCAGATGAGGGGCCTGCATGTGATGCAGAGATGGGGCCAGGACCATCAAGGAGTGAAGTGCTGCCTTCGGAGATTGTGGAGGCTGGCAGCAGTGATGAAGAGGTCTCTGAGGAGCCTGTTCCCAGTGTGCATGCACACAGGGCTGCTCAAAGGAAAGAGCAGCTGCAGCAGCCCGGGCGACTCGGAAGTAAGGTTGCAAGGTAATGGCCCCTCCCTACAGAGATAAAAGCCAGCTGAGAAACCAGAGTTCTTTGCATGAAGTTTTTGCACTCAAGCCTTGTGGACGTTCGGATTCTCTTAGTTGGTGTTTGGAGACTCTTTGTGTTTGAAATATTGCTTGGCAACTTTATCTAGTGTTCTTGGCAGCCTTGCAAAACCTTGGCAAGGCTCGTTCTTATCAGAGACAATTACTTTTAATAGCCTCTTAACTGCGAATGAATGGAATTTGTAGATAAGCATTAAAAGGTTTTGCTGTTATCTCTGTTGGGTGTTTGTTTCCTTGGAATAAGGTTTGGGTCAGAACAGTTTATCTGCAACAACTGCTTCCAGTTGGGATGCTGCCAGTGGTCGTAAGTGTGAAAAATAGTCATGTCGCTTTTTCAAGTACCGTTGTAACTTGGAGTAGTCACTAAATAAACAGTTGTAAGTCAAGGAGTACCTGTAATTGTAATCTATTTCTGAAGATTTGTATTTTCACTGTAGTGTGGAGAACCTACCTCAGATCTTTAATCTTTGGGGATTTTTATGTTTCCTGGAATGGTTTACTTTCTCGATTTAAAAAAAATGCCTTCATTGTTGCTAATAACCATTGATTCTAATGTCATCTGACAAAGAAATAAAGAGACTAATATAGATCTACTTATAGGTCTATACTAGTTGCCTTTTCAGTGGTGGGATTCAAAACATTTTACCACTGGTTCTGTGAGCGTGGCTTGGTGGGCGTGGTGATGCTTGGTGGGCGTAGCTTGGTGGGTGTGGCAGGGGAAGGATATTGCAAATTCTCCATCCCCTCCCCACTCCTCGGGGAAGGTTACTGCAAAATCCCCATTCTCTCCCCACCCCACTATCTTGCTTTCCAGCTCTGTTCTTCTGTGCAGAGCAACCAAAGAAAGACCCAGTCAATAAGCTGGGACTCGGGAGGCGGAGAATAGATGGGGGCAGGGCCCTCGGAGGTGGTATTTGCCAGTTCTCCGAACTACTCAAAATTTCCGCTACCGGTTTTCCAGAACTGGTCAGAACCTGCTGAATACCACCTCTGCTCCCTTTATTTTTTGTCGGTAAATATAAATTAGACACAAAAATAGTTTGTCATGAAAGTGACTGCCTGCGAAGGCTCCTGGACTGGGGCTGAAAGGTGAAAGTGGAAGCAGTGTACTCCATCCCATATTTGGGTAGACCAGGTTACCCTGATAGACTGGTGTCACTGGAAAAAAAACACTTAATCTCTCCCCTGATGTAGCCGACAAAGTGAGGAGAGCCCATGGCTTAGAGGTTAATACATCTACCTAATATGCAAGTAGCCCAGGTTTGAATCCCAGAAGGGTATGGCTAGCTGATGAGAGCTAAATAGCTTGAAATACATCTACACTAGTCTCCCTTTATTTCTTTGTCAGTAAATATAAATTCAACATTGATGCTCTTGTTTCACCACAAATGAAATACATGGATATAAAAGGCAATTTCTAAGAGAATCAACAGCCTGGCAGAGCTTCGTTAACTTGGCTGTAGCTACTGTTTTGACTTTCTTTATACCAGCAGATGCCCCTCATGCCAGCAGTCTGTAATTTGCATCCCTCTTATTGGATCTCCCTTCACATAGCTAGAAAAGACATGGTTAAACAATATGTAAATAGATAAAACGAATCTCATAACATCCCCTTAACAGCATCACATGTGTAAAAATATGGTAATAAATCCTCCATATGGTAGTAAATATTGAACACAGCAAGAGGCCTGGTAAACCTTCGATGCAGCTGCATAATAGCAAATTACGCAGGTCAGAATCTGCTTCGTGTAATTGCTTCATCAGAGAAATATCTGCAAAGATCATCGCTTTTTTGGTTTTAGTAACGTTCAGTTATACAACTGTTCGCCGTTGTATCAAAGTGGCTATATTTGAAAAGTATAATAGAACAGTTTTGTTTGGTGCTCATCTTTTCCTTCGCAGCGAGACCATTGTGGATGCAATATATCAACTGCATCATATTTATGTTTAAATTAAAACTAGCATGGTTATTAAGGATGGGCAATGCTTTGGAGTTCAAGCAAAGGTAGGCTGCTACCGGTTGTTAATTTTATGGCCTGTTTGGCGAACTGGTGAATCCCACCCCTGGCTGGCCCTGCCCACCCCTCCCACCCCAGGAGTCCCCACATGGCCCATTTTGGATCGCAGGTAAGTGCAAGTCCTGTGAGAAGTCTCAGGGAGGGTGAAAAATAGGCTTCTTGGAGTTCTGGAAGGCCGGACACAGGCCCGTTTCCAGCCTCCAGAGAGTCTCTGGAGTTTGGGGAGGGCAAAAAAGCCCCCCGCAACCCATATTCACTCCCAGGATGGTTCAGGAGGCCAACTAGGCCATGCGCACGATGGCCACGCCCACCTAGCAACCAGGCAGAGAACTGGTTGTTAAATTATTTGAAGCCCACCCCTGATTTGAAGGCAGGATTGAATTGGAGCACACAAGAGTTAGCTACACAAACAGGAGGGGGGCATGGTATTAAAAACAGCAAGCATGACAAAGTTCATTAAGACCTTCATCCCTTTTCACACAAATAATTAGGGGCAAGACTTTATCTATTGTGCCTGCTATTTTGATGTCATTCAAACTTACAAATGCACACCGTGAATGCTTTTGCACATGTGGGAAAAGACTTTGACTGAAGAAATTGCACAGCAATTTTGTTGCATTGTCTTATGTACCGAAGTCCATTTTTTGCCTTGTAATCTCTATAAATCAAATAATGTTCACTTTATTAGATTAGTGAAGAAATGGGTACATTTCAAAGTGGGATAGAGCCTTTCTTACCAATAACATTTCTCCTTGCTATTATTTAGTGGATATTTCCACTGTATCCATGGACATATTGACATACATGTTTGGGGTTGTTATAGAGAATGGTAGATATGTTTATCATTTGGAAAATATTCAATTATGTCACGATGCACGTTTTATTATTAATTCTTAGTAACATTTCTAAACTGCCCAGTTCCCCCAGACTTCATAGAGTATACAGTCATCAAGCAAAAGTTAAAAACAACCTGCAGTTCTGATGGGGTAGATTAAAAAAAAAAGACTGTAAGAGTTTTCTTCTTCCATAGAGAAGTGATCACATTAGAAGAAAAGATGTTGAGACTTTGGAAAAAGTGAAAAAAGAGCAACTAAGATGATTAAGGGATCGGAGACAAAAACATATGAAGAAAGGTTGCAAGAATTGGATATGGCTAGAGAAAAGAAGGACTTAGGAGTGACATGATAGCAGTATTCCAGTATTTGAGGGGCTGCCACAAAGAAGAGGGAGTCAAGCTATTCTCCAATGCACCAGAGGGCAGGACAAGAAACAATGGATGGAAACTAATTAAAGAGAGAAGCCACCTGAAATTAGGGAGAAACTTCCTAATAGTGAGGACAATTAACCAGTAGAACAGAAGTTGCCTTCAGAAGTTGTGGGTTGGATTAGAAGACCTCCATAGTCCCTTCCATCTCTATTCTGATGGATTGAAGATCTATTTTGGTATCCCTAAGAAACTCAGCAAGTAGGTGCAGGAACAATGAGAAAGACCACTATTATTTTGAGAAGTTTAGTGACCTATTTTGATTTCACTTCCCATCAAGAAAAGCCTAGATGTTTAGACCTTATTCTGAGCTAACCTGCTTGCTTTTTACATTTGTCTGTTGAACAAAGGAGAAGATAATTTTCACGTAGCTTCAAAGCTATGAAATCCTTAGACAATTTGAGTGCCATCCCAGAGTCAAGAGCCATCCAGTTGAAGTCAGGTCTCAGAGTCTCCTGACCATTAGCAGGGCCATGAAGTCATGGTGCCAAGTTTTGATGAAAACTTTTGAGGACTGTGTTGTTTGTGGGGAGTTTTTTGCATGGAACATAGCATCAGGTATTGTAGAAACTGGCAGCCCTTGGGGTATCTCTGCTGTCATTATTAAGTAGCTCATGGCAGCTGGTTAAGAGATGTATTATTTTATTTGGTATGTATGCTTCTTAATCTTACGCTTTTAGCTAACCATAACGTTAAATAAATCCCTTTCTTTACTGGTGCACTTATTTGTCTCTGGATCCAAAAAAATGGTTGTCTGGGTATCTGATCATTGCCTTGACACTTGCAAAACAGCTGGTGGCCATCCAGATGTTCAAGGGAATGAGTATTTTTGTGTCCCATATTTTCCAGTGCAATAAGAACTGTACAAACTCTGCCCTCCCCCTGGTTAAACAGAAAACAGTAATTATATATATATGTGTGTGTGTATCTATGCATATATGTGTATGTGTGTGTGTATATATGTGTGTGTGTGTGAATGTGTGTGTGTATGTGTGTGCATGATATATATATATATATATATATATATATATATATATATATATATAAATATATAAAAACCACTATCCCAACACACAGCTTTGGTTTATAAAATAGCAGCTTTCATGTTTCACGCTGAATTGATTCACAGCTACACAAACTGAAGAGGAAGTGAGTTTACAACTCTCTGGCACAGAACAGTCATTCCCTTATAAAATCAATGATCTATTTTAAAAAATAATTTTACTTGATGCATTATTGGGAAATAGCAAGCTTCCCTTTCCCCCAAAGTAGGGATCTCTCTCTCTCTCTCTCTCTCTCTCTCTCTCTCTGTGGGTGTGTGTAATAACCTGCCACCATCAGTAACTGCAGTTCAAACTTCTTCAGGCACCCACAACATTTTCCATAAAAATATTTGCCCTCTTAATTACTTCTAAGAGAAATGTTTTGCCTGGATTATTTTCTAACACTAGAAGCAATAGCATTTAGACTTATATACCGCTTTACAGTGCTTTTAAAATCCTCTCTAAGCAGTTTACAGAATAAGCATATTGCCCCCAACAATTTGGGGTCCTCATTTTACCCACCTTGGAAGGATAGAAGGCTGAGTCAACCTTGAGCCTGGTGAGATTCGAACTGCCAAATTGCAGGCAGCCACTGGTCAGCAGAAATAGCCTGCAGTACTGCACTCTAACCACTGCGCCACCGAGGCTCATAGGAACCAGTTGCCAAGCATCTGAATTTTGATCATATGACAATACTGCATCCAGTTTTGGTCACCATGATGTAAAAAAGATGTTGAGACTCAAAGAAAGAATGCAGAGAAGAGCAACAAAGATGATTAGGGGACTGGAGGCTAAGAGCGATTGCTGGAACTGGGTATATCTAGTTTGATGAAAAGAAAGACTAGGGATGACAAGATTGCAGTCTTCCAATATCTCAGGGATTGCCACAAAGAAAGGGAGTCAAGCTATTCTCCAGCTGAAGGCAAAACAAGAAGCAATGGATGGAAACTCATCAAGGAGAGAAGCAACTTAGAACTAAGGAGAAATTTCCTGACAGTGAGAACAATTAACCAGTGGAATGAGTTGCCTCCAGAAATTGTGAATAGTCCAATACTGGAAGATTTTAAAGAAGAGATTGGACAACTATTTGTCTGAAATGGTATAGGGGGTTGGACTAGAAGACTTACAAGGTCCCTTCCAACTCTTCTCTTCTCTTCTTTCTCTTCTCCTCTCTCCTCTCCTCTATTCTATTTTATTCTATTCTACTCTATTCTTCATTATTCTATTCTACTCTATTCTTCATTATTCTATTCTATTTTACTCTACTCTATTCTTCATTATTCTATTCTATTCTACTCTACACTAGTGTGAAAAAGTCATCACTTTTTAAAGTGCTGTTGTAGCCTTGAACAGTCACTAAATGAACTGTTGTAAGTCGAGGACTACCAGTAATGGATGGTTGCCTATTACAAATAAATGTAGCATTTATTGAAGGAATGGAGACACATGGAGTTGATTTATTTGTTTTTATTTGATTTCTATTGGGTTAGATTGAAGCATGTCCTTCGGATGCCGATAGACAAGTTAGCTTTAACAAGATCCTTTTGATGTCACGCATTCATGCTTGATCTGATGATATTCCCCCACCCAACCGATGTGGCAAGCAACTGTTGCCATTTCTGCAATGATAATTTACATGACAGGTCTGTACAATAAATTAAAACTGTATCTCATTGCAAAACTCCTGTGGATCTTCCCTGATTCTACCAGTTACCTACAAACAAAAACGATGTGATGAAGCAGCATAATTCTAGCAGCATTATTTCATAATCCACAAATAACACATAAATCCCGTTGACTTGTTCATGGTTGGATCCCCTCCCCAGCACAAGGAGTCAAAATGAGATTTTAGTGGGTTTTTTAGGTTGATTGACCATGAAGGCAGAAATTGTATCATTTAGTGTCAGGTTTTGTAAATCTGTATCTTCAAGCAAGAAATATTTTCCAGCCTATTCTCCAAAGCACTCAAAGGCAGGACAAGCAGCAATGGATGGTAACTCAACAAGGAGAGAAGCAACCCAGAACTAATCAGAAAGTTTCCTGACAGTCAGAACAATTAATAGGTGGAACTGCTTGTCTCCAGAAGTTGTGGGTGCTCCAACACTGGAGGTTTTTAAAGAAGAGATTGGACAACCATTTGTCTGAAATGGTAGAAGGTCTCCTGCTTCAGCAGGGGATTAGATTAGAAGACCTCCAGCTCCCTTCTAACTCTGCTATTCCGTCACGCTGTTACTTCACTGGAAGTATTAAAAAAAAAACACCTGTGTAGAGGAAAAAAATATTGAACAATATTACTTTCTCCCAGAAATCCTTATTTCCTTAAAAAAAAAAACAGTTCTAAAGAACTGAAGAAACTTCTGGGATGAGAAGCGAAACGTCTTCAAGGAAGAACAAAGTCTAGTTGCTTTCTGAAAAAGCACCTTTGGAACAAACCATGATCTGGAGGACTAAGAATCTCCACAGACCAACATTGTTTTGGGAAATAAATGGAGATAACGAGAGGGGCAGGCATCAGTTCAAAATTATTAAGGTTCCCAAATTGAATAGAGAGCACTAGATCTCTTCAACATTTACACTTAAATACACTGAAAGTCTGTACACTGTACATTAAAATAATCCCATTTCTTTGATGTCCATATCTGAAGGGCTCCTAAGTCTCATCACGGAGAGCTCTGGTTCTCAGTAAGACCGTGTGGAGCTCATGAAGAACATTTGCAGGCAGCTGCTTCTCAGGTTCCAACTGTGTTTCTTTAGCTTTGCTCTCATTTCTCCTTGGGGATTTTGATTCTTTGCAGGATCTGCGGTCCAAGTTCACCACACCTTCAGCCATGTCCTCCAAACAGATCAGGCTGCGATGCTTTCTTTCTTGATCCCAGGCTTTTTCCTCCTTTCGTTCTTTACGTTGAACAACCCGCGATACTTGTTCCTTTAAACTGGTCTTCTCTTCAGCTAAGTCCTGTTCCGTTTCCAGTTTTGAATTCTGTGCAGAGATGGAGAAAGAGTTAAAGATGGAATCATTCATATCAATCATTTGTAGCCTATCCTGGGGACTTAAGTCTTTCCAACTTGGTCTCCAAGGGTTTCACTTCTTATAAATGATTAAGTTAGATAGGAGATAGATAGACAGACAGATGATAGATAGATAGATAGATAGATAGATAGATAGATACCATGTTTTCCCCAGAATAAGACCCTTATATTTTTTTTGCCACCAAAAAAGGCACCAGGTCTTATTTTGGGGGATGCCATCCACTGACTAACCTCACTTGTACACGTCATCCCCGGTCTCCTTTTTGCTGTCAGAGGCCTTCTGGACCTTCTTCCTCTGCAGCCGACAACAGAGTTCTGGATCGATCCAGAGCTATGTTATCAGCTACAGAAGCCTCCAGGAAAGCTTTGCCAGCCTTGCCAGCTGCAGAAGAAATGGGCCGGCGAGGCAGGTGTCGGGGTGTGCGAGGCCTGGACACAACTGTCCAAAGGTAAGTAGTAGGGCAGCTCCACCACCACCCCATCCCCACTCTAGCTTAATTTTTACCCGTCCACTCTGGAGTGGGCGGGATCTTAATTAGGGCTTATTTTTTTGGGGGGTAGGGCTTATATTGGGAGCATATGTAAAAATCAAGCTAGGATTTAATTTCAAGGTAGGTCATATTTTGGGGAAACAGGGTAGATAGATAGATAGATAGATAGATAGATAGATAGATAGATAGATAGATAGATAGATAGAGATAGGAGGGAAAGAGGGAAAGGGAGTGGTATAGAAAAATATATGCAGTTCATGGGAGAAAAATTATTAGCTCAGGGTTGAACTATGGAGTCCTTGGTACTCTCTGAGCTTGGTTGTTGTCTTGCAGACATTTCATTATCAAATAGCAATCTCATCATCACCATCATTATAGCACTAGTTTGGTAATGAAATCTCTGAAATAAAACCACCAAGCTCCAAAAGCACCAAGGACTCCACAGCTTTCCTCCTCCTCTTCCTCCTCCACCATATTTTTTACTACTGGTTTGCCCAACCTGGATCAAAACAGTAGAATCCCACCACTGGTCTTAAGTCACTGTTTTCAGTGCCGTAGTAAGTTCGAACAGTCCTTAAATGAACTGTTGTAAATCTAGGACTACCTCCATAGAGGAGACATGGAGGAAGGAAAAAAAACTTGCAGTAAAGCCATTTTGAGCCAAAGAAATCGAGATACTTGAAAGTCAACAGAAGTTTATATTGTCACTGTTATCATTCATCATTTATGAAAAGTTTCTTTAGTGTTCTCAAAGTGGCAACTCAAAAAAAAAAAAGAATCATATCCACATGGACAAGCCATCTGTTGTGTTCCCTTATGCTTTGAGGGATTTCTAGTTGAGCGTATGGGTAAAGGCAAGACTGTAAATTTTTCTACCTACCTCACCTCAAGATTGCATAAAATGCTTATATTCAAAAGGCTCAGTTGTTCCTCCCAGGGGGAGCTTAAAATCCATCCTCAAAGATTTTGAAAACACAAATAGAATTTGCTGCTATGGTGCAAAACCACTCCTGATTTGATTTGTTTTATTGTTGGTGTTGGTTTTTTGACTCAAAAAGAACATTAAAATGATGTAAATCTATTACTGAGTTCCAGATCAGGCTTAATAGAAAAGAAAAGAATAGAATAGAATAGAACAGAATAGAATAGAATAGAATAGAATAGAATAGAATAGAATAGAATAGAATAGAATAGAATAGAATTCTTTATCGGCCAAGTGTGATTGGACACGCAAGGAATTTGTCTTGGTGCAAATGCTCTCAGTATACATAAAAGAAAAGATACATTCGTCAAGAGTCAAGAATCATAAGGTACAACACTTAATAATAGTCATAGGGTACAATAAGCAATCAAATCATATGAGGAAAGTCAATAGAAGAGCCTTGGTGGTGCAGGCTGTTAAAAAACGCCTAGCACTTAGTTCCATCTGCCTGAAATTAGTGCAGGCTCGAATTCCACCAGGCTCAAGGTTGACTCAGCTTTCCATCCTCTCGGGGTAGGTAAAGTGAGGACCCAAGATTGTTGGGGGCAATAAGCTGACTTTGTAAAAATGCCGCTGGGGGAGAAAGCCCTAGTAATAAGCAGGCATATACAATGGAATGAAGGCTATTGCTAAGCGCATTGGGTTGTGTCCCAAAAATTGTAAGCCGCCCTGAGTGTTCGGAGAAGGTGGCATATAAATGTAAATAATATATATACATACATACATACATACATACATACATACATACATACATAAATTTTAAGGATACAAACCACAAATTTACAGTCATACAGTCACATAATGCACTGCTCTATTTCTAAAATATACACCTTTCAAGACTAACTTTGTAGTTTAGGGTTTCCTGGGACATAGCAGAGATGTAAAAAAAAAGTGAACAGTTCATCTAATTTGAAAGAGTTCCATTTGATTTATTGAAAACAGAACCTGATAAAATTCACTCTGCGTATACAGTATATATTGAGAAACACACCCACACATATATGTCAGAGTATTTTCATGAGCTGGAATAGAGCATGGTAACAAGGTCAGCCAATGAATAGGCATAGCAATTAAATCAGCCAATGAGGACAGTTTGGAAACTGAAACTAACGTAGCCTAGGCTAGAAACTGAAACTAGAAGTAGTCTAGGCGTGGCTCTATGTTAAGCTCTGCAGCTATGTTGAACTCTGAGTCTGCCTATTGAAATGAAACTGCTTCTCTCCTCTTGCCTGCCTGCTGAACTAAAGTAAAAGAGAAACTAACTTGCTTGCTTGCTGAAGACTGGAGCTCTGTTCTGAAGTTATTTGCAACATGTTTATTTCTGTCTGAGTTTGCTCCATGTTGGAGAAATCTACAACTGGTATTGTAAAATCTACTTATTATGTTTATAAAGATATTAAATGAAGCATCAGCCATCTGTGTTTATTTTTCTGGCGCTGAATTAATGCTGCAAAACTCTGAACAATATATGCACACAAAATACACACCGAAATAGCACAGTATGTATACATGTCCTTGACTTACGACTACAACTGACTCCAACCTTTCTGTTGCTAAGTGAGATAGTTGTTAAGTAAGTTTTGCCTCATTTTACAACATTTCTTGGCACAGTTAAGTGAATCATGACAGCCATTCAGTTAATAACCCAACATTTCTGTTGTTAAGTGAGTTTTGTCCCCATTTTATGACTTTTCTTGACACAGTTTTTAAGTGAAGCACAGAGGTCCTCAAGTTAAGTAACAAGGTTGTTAAGTGAATCCAGCTTCCAAAATTGACTTTGGCTTGTCAGAAGGTCTCAAAAGGGGATTGCAGGACTCCGGGTCATAAATACGAATCAGTTGCCAAGCACCTGAATTTTGATCATGTGACCATGGGGATGCCACAATGGTCATTAAGTGTGAAAAACGGTCAAGAGTTCCTTTTCATCACTGCCATTGTAACTTTGAACAGTCACTAAAGGAAATTTTGTAAGTCAAGGACTGCCTGTGCTTTAAATACAAGCCAAGATTTTCCTAACATGGGCTTCTTTAGTTTACAGATACATGTCCTCCTTTAATGGTTACATTTAATCTGCCTGCAATTTGGCAGTTCAAATCTCACCCGGCTCAAGGTTGACTCAGCATTCCATCCTTCTGAGGTGGGTAAAATGAGGACCCAGATGGCTGGGGGCAATATGCTGAGCCTGTAAAACTGCTTAGAGAGGGCTGTAAAACACTATAAAGTGGTATATAAGTCTAAGTGCTATTGCTATTGCTAATCACATATTTCCTTCTTTTTTACTAGTTTCAACTAATAAAACTAATGAGTTAATATAAAATACAAAATCACAGAAGCAAATAATAGGAAAGATAGGGGAGGGAAAACCAAAGGGAAAGTGTAGAAGAGAAGGAAAAAAGAAAGAAAAGATGTTGACTTGTGACTCCCTTTTGGAGCAGTAGAATAAGATAGTAACATCAAACTTCAACTTTTTACTTTTGCATAATAGTACATACCAGCCATTTCTACAAAGCTGCCTCATCGGTGAAACCCAAAACCAAAGTTTCATTGTTTTTTTCCAGCTCAAGCACAAAGTTCAGAAACGGTTTCCAAGTAACAAATTTCCTACTTTAATAACAAGGTGGAATGTCAGCTACACAGACTTATATGAGAAATGTTTACCTCGAGTAAGCTGGCTTTAGCTCTTGGGATACTTTGGTTGCGCTGAATTGGTATTAAAGGTAGCCCAATGATTTTGGGATTTTTGGTAACAGATGGTGTCCTTACCTTCCCGCTTAGTGGACACATGGCCTTGTGCTATGGAAAAGAAAATAGAATCAATCACTTCCGTTGCCAACATCAGTATGAGGTATGGTAATCCGGTTACAAATCATTAGGAATGGCAGAGTATGTAGAAAACAAATATTCTGGAAGCACCTGCAGGTCCATGTTAATAGAACAGCAGATTTGGAAGGTATCTAGACCAGGGGTGTTCGATTTCATTGAGGGCCGCATCAGGGTTGGGTTTGACCTTGGGGGGCCAGGGGTGGGCGTGGCTGGGGGCATGGCCAGCTCGATGTCACTCATCAAGTCTCTGTCTTTGGTTGTGATAGTCTTTGCAGCCATCAGGACTCCTGCAGCCATCAGGGCTCCGGCAGTTACCCCCATTTAAATCATGAGTCTCGAGCTAAACTCCCAAACTTAAAAAGGATTTATTGGGAGTTAACATGCCGGCACTGCCTGGGTGTAGCTGACTCTGAGACACATAATTCATTGTCACCCTTGACCCTGATTTCCCCCCACCCCCTGTGTGTATCGTAATTCATATTCTCCAGTGGAACACATCCATAGCCAAGAGTCATCAATCATGTTTTCCAGTTAGAATTTTGTGCGGCAGAAACTTCAGTCGCCTAGTTACTATCTTTGAAAGCATTTATGGAATGCACTTTTGGTTTGCAAGAGGCTCTACTGCTCTCCCTCCCTTCTGTTTGCAACTCTAAAAAGACCATAGAAATATTTTATGAGTTGACACTCTGCCAATGAAAATGGAGCTTGGGGAGGCCATGCGTGGCCAGCTTGGGCTCTGTTTTCAGCCGGAGGCTGTTGCATCTGACAACGAAGCCCGGGTGGGCTGTGTGTGGCCTCCCCAAGCTCCATTCTTGTTGGCAGAGGCACCATGGGCTGGTTCTTTGCTGTTTCCAGGGTGGGCCCAGGGTCACATCTAAGCATCCCGCGGGCTGGATCCAGTCCCTGGGCCTTATGTTTGACACCCTTGGTCTAGACAGTCCC
This sequence comes from Naja naja, assembly GCA_009733165.1. Lineage (NCBI taxonomy): Eukaryota > Metazoa > Chordata > Lepidosauria > Squamata > Elapidae > Naja > Naja naja. The sequence continues at coordinate 63,087,896 of CM019151.1, read as the reverse complement.
TCAAACAACCTGGTGCCAAGCCATGAAGGGCTTTAAAGACGACAACCAACACCTTGAAGCTATATCTAGCTTTCAGTATAATTGAGAGCTTCCTCCTCATTTTTGTTTTTTCTTTTGTTGAGTTGGGTAGGGTTTGTAAGTGCACGCATGCTGTTTTTGCCTACGTTCACTCCATTTGAGTTAAGAGCCATGGTGTTCTGACCCAAACCCTTTTCCAATAAAACAAACACGAACCAAAGAGAACAGAAATCTTTTAATGATTCTTACGAATCCCCAGTTAAAAGGCTGCTGCAAACTAATTAACTTTGATAAGCACAAACCTCACCAAAACTGTGCGAGACTGCCAAGAATCACAGATAAGAACTATTTTACAACACAAGAGTCTTCAAATACCAACTTAAGATACTGCAATGTCCACAAGGCTGGAGTTTCAAAACATTTTTGCTTCCTACAAAGAACGTTCTCTTCACAGCTGGCTTTTATCTTCTTGAAGGAGGGGCCATTGCCTTGCAGCCTTACTCCTGAGTTGCCTGTGCTGCTGCAGCTGCTCTTTCCTGCTAGCAGCCCTGCATGCATGCACACTTGGCACAGGCTCCTTGGGAACCTCCTCATCGCTGCTTCCAGCCCCCACAATCTCTGAAGGCAGAAGTCCACTCCCTAATGGTCCTGGCCCCTCATCCGAGTCCTCACTCTCCTCAGCCATCCACACCTGCTGCCAGCTAACCACAACACACGGTGATGCAGTGATTGGAATGCAGGCTATTTCTGCAGACTGCCAGCAATTCAACAGTTCAATTCTCACCAGCTCAAGGTTGACTCAGTCTTCCATCCTTTCGAGGTCAGTAAAATGAGGACCCAGATTGTTGAGGACAATAGGCTGACCCTGTAAACTGCTTAGGGAGGACTGTAAAGCACTGTGAAGCAGTATATAAGTCTAAGTGCTA
>CM019151.1:63069869-63080952 GCA_009733165.1 Naja naja | reverse complement strand
CTTGGTCTATTCATTTGTTTCAAAGTATTGGAAAGCATAATTTGACTGACAGCAGTTGGCAGCAAGTTTTTCATGTTATTTGCATAATCGTAGGTACAGTCTGGATTCTACAGTGCTTTGAACAATCTTCATGTAGAAGAAACTGGGAGAGAGAAGAGAGAGAGAGGAGAGAGAGGGAGGAAGTGGGGGGGGGAGACTATTTTGCTATTAATCAGAGCTAAACAATATGTTATTACCCTGCCGTTCTGCACCATTAGAAATAATTGTTTAATTTAGAAGACTTGCATCTTATAAGAGCAATTTTACTAATCTGGATTCCCCAACATCTCAACCATGTTACACTGGCTAAGGAATCTAGTAAGTGTCTATCCACATGAGGACATCAACAATTTGGGGTACTGTAGTGAGCTGGCAATATGGTTGTGTGGATGTTAAATGATAGTTACCTTTTCCACTATCTTGACTATTTTCTTCTGTTTTTAACTTAATGTTTTATGATTTTTGCTTTTATGTATTGTAGAGATACATCATCCTAGGGACACACAAAACTGTTCACCCAGCTGCATTCTGCAGAAGCTAAGCTTCAAGGCCAGCCCCATGTACAGTGCATTTTAGAGGTGACCAGGGTATGTAGAGCATCAAGGTTCAGAAAAACTCTCAACTGGCACACAAGACAAAGTTGTGCAAAAGATCTCTTAATCAAAACTGACACCTATTCCTTCAGCAACAGTCTAAATCTAGAAGGACTATGAGATTGCATGCTGGGTCTGGCTGGAGTAGTGTCAATCCATTCATCACCAACAATGGTAAAATCCCAGATTCGAAGGCCCCAAAATGCAGAGCCACTTAGTCTTGCCAGGGTTCAGCTGCATCCTGTTATTTCCACCCAAACTCCTATAAACTCCAGACATTGGGTAGGATGATAACAGCATCACTTAATTCAGCCAGGTCAGATATACAATTGGGTATCATCAGCATACCGATGACACCATGGCTATGGATGATCTCATCCAACATCTTAATGTAGACATTAAATAGGGAGCAGAGGAACTACTGAACCCCATGGAACATCAGAAAGTGTAGGGACTGAGGAAAGGATCTCACTCCCAATCAACATCAGCTGCCCTGTTAAAAGTCAACACCCAACCCATGGAGCCTATCCAAAGGCATAGCATGTTGATGCTATCAAAAGCACCAAGAGGCCAAGAAAGATAAAGTCACAAGCATAACCCCTGTCCCACTCCCATCATATATAATCCAAAAATGGAAGCAATCCCATGCTCAGGGCTCAATCCTAACTAAGAAGGGTTCAGGTAACCTGCTTCAACCAGTGCCCACTGAAGCTGCAGCATAATCATTTTTTCCTCCCCCAAAGCATAATCTCACATCCAGGAACTTGAGGAGCATTGCCCTGAAAGCTGTAGGAGACTCCTGGATGAACCTCCCACCCTTGCAATGGAGTCTAAATGATGCCACACCCAAAATCCAGATGGGACACTTCCAAGAGGGGAACAATCCCTCCAGACTTAGCCAGATCTTGGTTATACACACCAAATTGGCTTCTCATCTGTGATTAAATCATAGATGAGGATGGCTTTATTACAGATTGACCTGACATTTAGCAAAAGCTAAAAGAACCCTATTGAGTCTGGGAGCATCATGTCAATAGATTTATTGACTCGAAAATCAGGTACAAAAATGTTGTAATGTTTTATACATGCTGAATACAAAACATCCAAGGAAGATGTATGAAAACATATTGTAGACTTCTAACATAATCAATTAGTAGAATAATGCAGTACTCTGAATATATGTGACACTGTCATGGATCAGCTATAGGCTGAATAGCATATCCTTGATATAATTTACTTCTGTTATTATTGAATGTGAGGTTCAAGGTCCTGGTGCTGACATACAAAGTCCTTCAAGGCATGGGTCTGGGATACTTACGGGAGCACCTCCTGCCGGCATCGAGTGCCAACTGCCCTGTGCGGGCCCACAGGCAGGGGCTCCTTGGGGTGCCATCTGCGACTCAATGTCGCTTGGTCCCCGTGGCAGCCCCTGCTGCCCTATGGAACCAACTATCCCTGGGACTCCGTTTGGCCCCTGACCTTCGTACCTTCCGCCACAATCTGAAAACATGGCTCTTCGAACAGGCCAGGCTGTGCTGACCTCCGGGGGGGGGTTAAATTTGGTTTAGGATCGGTGGGTTTTAGAGGAATTTGGCTTGTAATATTTAATACTATTTTAGGTAATTTATTGTCGGTTTTTAGTTGTTAGCCGCCCCGAGTCCCTTTGGAGAGGGGGCAGAATAGTCAAATAATAATAATAATAATAATAATAATAATAATAATAATAATAATGATGTAGCAATTTTTTCTAATGGAAATCCTTCCAAGCTGCCATAATAATGTAAAGTGTTTAACATGTAAAAAATAATAATAAATTTTCCAATAGATTATCTTTTGGGAAAATTCTGCTGGAGCATGGACATAATGTTATATTTCCCCTTTCTGCCTCCCATTAGAATCGAAAACATGCTTCTTTTTCTTCCTAATTGTGAAAGTGTATACTGTTGCCCAGATTACAACAAGCTCAAGATAGACTAGAGATGTCACGACTATTTGGGAGGGGAGTACAAAGTGGGCAAGGGTATAATGCTGCATGCGACAGGATTGTCATTATTTTTCTGGATTTTGGAAAACTTTAGATTTTTTTTCTTGTAGTCGCCTTAAGACTATTTCAGGTCTTATTCTCTCTCCCTCTCCCTCTCCCTCCCTCCCTCCCTCCCTCTCTCTCTATGTGTGTGTGTGTGTGTGTGTGTGTGTGTGTGTACATATACATACATACATACATACATACATATATATGCAATCCAGAACTGTTTTCCAACATTTTAATGGCTTTAAGATGTCTTCAGTTGCTTACAATGATAACTAAATTTTTTTAGTAAGACAGCAGCATAGCCTCATACTATGACTGTCTCATTTATAAGACCTTTTAGCTCCTTTCTGACAAGGAGAAGAGGGATTACTAGAGGCCACCGTTTGATGTATAAAGGTGAGAAAAGAAAGTTAGTTAAGAATGTAATTAAAGAACCAACTTTGATAATTAAAAGATTCATTTCATCACAGACTTCTGGTGTGTGACCTTTAATGAACACTTTAAATTTTCCATCTTACTTGCCATATGCATGCTGAAGATAACTTTACTTCTCTTCCTTGCAGGCATGCTGAAAGATAGTCAGAGAGCAAAAGGCAGATTCTGAAGAACTAATGTATCTACAGACCAAGTGTGCATTAAGCTAGAACTTACACCAGAATATATTAAATAGCATTTTAACATGAGGTCTCATATAACTCTGTTTCATATTAAAGGGTACAGTGTATAATTCCTCCAGGGTAGTAAATGGTTCTGCAGTTTTTAGAGTCAATGATTGCTAACTTCTCCTTGAGAGATGCTGGTAATGCAGATACAGTTCAAGGGATCTCAGAACTGATTCAGATGTTTGAAATTGTTTTCACAGAGAGCATCATATAATAAGTCACATTTGACACTTCACAGTGTCATGGTTTTCAATTGTCATCAACAGAGGAGATAACTTCAGTAAACGTAACTGTATTGAAGAATTTAAAGCATCAAAGTACCTAATTAATGATTAATTAAATTACCTAGTTAATGCCCTATCATGTAAATCAAAAATGCTTCTTGAATGAATGGGGAGACAGTGCAGAGAATATTCATTTTGAAGCATTTTGAACAGGCCAAATATGGAGATCATAATATAACATTTTATCATATTACAGAAAGGACTGGAACTTGCTGTAAACTATTTCTATTTAATTGCTGCAAAATTATCCAGTATATTCTCAATGTGAGTAACAAAATCTATTTGTATATTTACTTGATTTACATCCTGACTTTCATTTAAGAGCTTATGTAGAATGATGTTTAGAATTGTGTGTGTGTGTGTGTGTCTATGTGTATGTGTGTATATATATATATATATATGTAGGTCTTATTCGGGTCTTGTCCCGTGTATTGAGAGAGAATACCTTGCAACGCTTCGACGAAATCATCCGTCATCTTCAGGCTGGTGTTCAGCTTGCTTCTCCTAGTGTGTGATCGTGGCTGTTTTTCCCTTTAAACTCTAGAGTTGGATGTGTTGTTACTTTTTGATTGGTTTGTGGAGTTGATGTATGCAGATTGGATGGCTTTTTCCTGAGACCCTGTGTGGCTGAGGTGCTGGCTGTGTGTCTCTCAGCCTTTGTGTGTGTAACGACCTGGGTAATGGGCTGTGTGATGACCTTCTGAGTTCTATTGTTGTGATGTCCTGGTGTGGTGCTGTAATCTCCTGGGTCGTCTGTGCTGCAACCTCCTGATGTTTTGTGTTGTGATCTCCTGAGTTCTGTGATGTAGTATCCTGGGTGGAAGGCTGTGATGTGGCATTCTGGGCCTTGGTTTGGCTCCGAGTTTGAGGTCTGGCTATGTGTTTATAGCGTGTGTCAGTTTGCTTAGTTTGGGGTTGGAGGGGGTGTAGCAGCTGGTGTTGCAGCCATGGTCTGGTTTCTGGATGGTGGTTGCCTTTCATCTGTGCCGTGGGCTTGGGTTTGAAAGGCAACCACCATCCAGAAACCAGACCATGGCTGCAACACCAGCTGCTACACCCCCCTCCAACCCCCAAACAAAGCAAACTGACACACGCTTATAAACACATAGCCAGACCTCAAACTCGGAGCCAAACCAAGGCCCAGAATGCCACATCACAGCCTTCCACCCAGGATACTACATCACAGAACTCAGGAGATCACAACACAAAACATCAGGAGGTTGCAGCACAGACAACGACCCAGGAGATTACAGCACCACACCCAGGACATCACAACAATAGAACTCAGAAGGTCATCACACAGCCCATTACCCAGGTCGTTACAACACAAAAGGCTGAGAGACACACAGCCAGCACCTCAGCCACACAGGGTCTCAGGAAAAAGCCATCCAATCTGCATACATCAACTCCACAAACCAATCAAGAAGTAACAACACAGCCAACTCTAGAGTTTAAAAGGGAAAACAGCCACATCACACACTTCTCCCAGGAGAACGAAGCTGAAGACACCAGCCTGAAGATGACGGATGAGATTTCATCGAAACGTTGCCAAGGTATTCTCAATCTTACACGGGACAAGACCTGAATACACCAAGACCTACATACCTTTACCTGAAAATCATATATATATATATATATATATATATATATATATATATATATATATATAATACATACATACACACACACACACACACACACTGATGTACATACCCATGAAGCAGAATCAGACAGTTTAAAGGAAACATTCAAGTTTGCAGAACAATTTATGTAGCTCCTAGCTTAAGATTATCAATAGATTTTTCTCAGCTGCAATTGTTCAGCTATGATCAAGTGATGTGTATTACAGCTGATACTAAACCAGCTATGTTGTTTCAGGCTTCCATGCAACTTAAACAAAATAAATGTCACTGCTTTAAACAAATGACTATTTTTAAGAGTAAGGATATTAAAACAACAACACCTTATCTCCAGACTCAGTTAAGAAGCCTGGAGAAAAAAAATGATATGGCTGATTTAATGAATAACAAAGAGGTGCTGTGCTTGCATGAGTGGCAAAAACTTATTCCACCCAATCATTTACAAAGAATACACCTCGCAATCTAGAATGTCTTACTTACCTATGATGCTTTTCAGACAGCAGTGTTAGACCCCAGCTGAAAAACCAAAACAAAATATCTTTTATACATAGACGTGTAGGGCAATTAAGAAAGAAAAGAAGACTAACCTTCCCAAAGCCATATTGTTGCTACCCTGTTCAGAGTGCTCAGAAATCACATATGACCTTACTGTGACTAGCACTGATTATGTTATCTAGCTTGGTAATGAAATGTCTGCAAGAAAACAACCAAGCTCAGAGAGCACCATTTCAATCCCGATCTACAAACATTCTCCTTTATTAGCCCCTAGTGTAAACGTAGGAGAATTGTACATTTTCAAAGGCTGAATTTTTATGTGTTGTTTTTGTTTCATGTTTGAGCATTTTGTGCCATGCTTGAAATTTGTGGAAATCTGCTACTCTGAACACCTTGTTGTTGTATGTAGGTACACTAGGAGCTTATGCATCAGAGACAAATCCTTGTGAGTCCAATCACATGTAGCCAATAAAGAACCCTATTCTATTCTATTCTATTCTATTCTATTCTATTCTATTCTATTCTAGTCTAGTCTAGTCTAGTCTAGTCTAGTCTAGTCTAGTCTAAAAGGGATGCAGTGGCTGTGGCTAAGACCCTGAACTTATCGATCAGAAAGGTCGGCAGTTCGGCGGTTCGAATCCCTAGCGCTACATAACAGAGTGAGCTCCCGTTACTTGTCCCAGCTTTTGCCAACCTAGCAGTTTGAAAGCATGTAAAAATGCAAATAGAAAAATAGGGACCACTTTGGTGGGAAGGTAACAGCGTTCTGTGCGCCTTCGGTGTTTAGTCATGCCAGCCACATGACCACGGAGATGTCTTCGGACAGCGCTGGCTCTTCAACTTTGTAATTTCTATTCTATTCTATTCTATTCTATTCTATTCTATTCTATTCTATTCTATTCTACTCTACTCTCTACTCTACTCCTATTCCTATTCCTATTCCAATGCAGTGGGATAATTTGATCCCAGAAGCGATATAATCCATAGGAGATAACCACACTGAGATTAGAAATAATTTCTGAACACCAAAGTAATAACAGGATTCCCCAAATAACTAACATTGTGGCATTGTGGCTTAACACAGACAAGGCAATAGATACAGATTAGTTCCCTTATTTGTTTTGGCTTTTTAAAGTTTTACGTTTTGGTAGCGTAACAAAAATTACAAAAAGCAAGTGTGCTTTTGAATGAAAAACCAGCCATCATGGGTTCTTGTCTCTTGCTTACTTTGTTGGCGGCTTCAGTTTTTTCTTCACCCCAAGGTAAAGTTTCAGCGATCTGACAGGAAATGCTTTCTCAGCCTTGCTGCTCTGTTGTGGTTGAGAAACGACCAGTTAGTGAAACAGAAAACATACCAACCAGGCCTCCACATCTGTTCATCTTGTGAACATCCTGTTGAAATCTTGCAAAAAAACCAACCCAAATCCTTTCATTTCCTAGGATTTCATCTCTCTACTAGCACATCTGAACAAGGGATGGAATCTGACCAAGCTTGTCCAGACTTGGGATGGAAGAAGATTTTAAATTGGGTTAGCACATAGGTTAGCACAGGGGTGTCAAACTCAAGGCCTGGTGGCTGGATACGACCCATGGGGTGCTTAGATCTGGGCCGTGGGTCCACCCTGGAAATAGCAAGGGACCAGCCTGTGGTGTCTCTGCCAGCGAAATAGAGCACTGTTTTCAATGGCCAAGGGCTGCAGGAGGCCATCACAGCCAAAACGTCCAGTCTAACGTCCAGTCTATCATCCAGTCTCCAACCTTCGCTTTTTAGTGAAGGTTGTTGAGAGCATGGTGGTGCAGCAGCTTCCCTTGTTCCTGGATGAAGCTGATTATCTAGACCTGTATCAATCGGGCTTCAGGACCGGACACAGCACAGAGACAGCATTGGTCGCACTGGTGGATGATCTCTGGAGGGCGTGGGACAGGGGTTTTTCCTCTGTCCTGGTCCTATTAGATCTCTCAGCAGCTTTCGATACCATCGACCATGGTATCCTTCTGCAGCGGCTCCGAGGATTGGGGGTGAGGGGCACCATTTTGTGGTGGTTCTCCTCCTCCTCTTGGGCCGTTCGCAGTCGGTGTTGGCAGGAGAGCAGAGGTCGGCCCCGAGACCCCTCACTTGTGGGGTGCCTCAAGGGTCCATTCTTTCGTCTCTCCTGTTTAATATCTACATGAAACTGCTGAGCGAGATCATCCATGGTTTTGGGGTGAGGTATCATCAATATGCTGATGATACCCAGCTTTATATCTCCACCCCAGACCAGATCAGTGATGCTCTCTCTGTGATGTCCTGGTGCCTGGAGGCGGTACAGGTCTGGATGGGGAGGAATAGGCTTCAGCTCAACCCGACCAAGACTGAGTGGCTGTTCTTAGCAGCATCTCAGCTTTCACTGAATGTACCATCTTTGGCCATGGGGAGAGGTGTTGCCCCGTGGATAGGGCGAGGAATCTGGGCCCTCCTGGATTCACAGCTCAGTTTGGAGGAACAGGTGGGGGCTGTGGCCAGGGGGGCATTTGCCCAGGTTCGGCTGGTTCACCAGCTCCGCCCTTATCTGAACCGAGATGCCCTTCGAACAGTCACTCATGCGCACCTCCAGAATCGACTACTGCAATGCTCTTTACATGGGGCTGCCCTTGCGGACTACCCGGAGATTGCAACTGGTGCAGAATGCAGCCGCACGGGCTGTGATGGGAGTGTCCCGATACTCCCATGTTACACCCCTCCTGCGCGACTTGCATTGGTTGCCTTCCGGGTGACCTTCAAGGTGCTAGTTACAACTTATAAAGCCCTAAATGGCTTGGGTCCAGGGTACTTGTGGGAATGCCTCCTGCCAGCATCATATTCCGATCGCCCTGTTCGCTCCCACAGGAGGGGCCTCCTTGGGATACCATCGGTCAGGCATTGTCAGCTGGCGGTCCCCAGGGCTAGGGCCTTCTCCGTGGGAGCACCCGCCCTCTGGAATCAGCTCCCCATGGATCTCCATTTGGCCCCTGATCTCCGCTCCTTCCGCCTGGACCTGAAGACCTGGCTGTTTCAACAGGCCGGCCTGGAATGACCCGGGTGGGGCTTTAGGGTTATTTATTTGTTTTAATGTATTTTAATGTATTTGACTTGTTCTATTTAATGGATTTTTACTGTAAATTTGGCTCTGTTTTAATGTTCGCTGCCCTGAGTCCTTAGGGAGAAGGGTGGCATACAAGTCGAATAAATTATTATTATTATTATTATTATTATTATTATTATTATTATTATTATTATTAAAACCAGGCCTGGGGGAGCACGCATGGCCCATCTGGGCTCCATTTTCACTGGCAGAGGGCTGCAGGAAGCTGTCACAGCTGAAAGCGGAGCATTGGGGAGCACATGCAGCCCACCTGAGCTCCATTTTCAATCTGCAGGAGGATGTCGCAGCCAAAAACGGGGCCTGGGGGAGCATGTGTGGCTCACCTGAGCTCCTTTTTCACTGGCAGAGGGCTGCAGGAGGCCGTCACAGCTAAAAATGGGGCCTGGGGGAAGCACGCACGGCCCACCTGGGCTCCGTTTTCACTGGCAGAGGGCTGCAGGAGGGCATCGCAGCCGAAAGTGGGGCCTGGGGGAGCACAAGCAGCCCACCTGAGCTCTGTTTTCAATGGCAGAGGGCTTCAGGAGAGTGTCGCAGCTGAAAACAGGGCCTGGGGGAGCATGTGCGGCCCACTTGGGCTCTGTTTTCACTGGCAGAGGGCTGTAGGAGGGCATCACAGCTGAAAACAGAGCTCAGGAACCAGTTTTTGTTGGCAAAATGCTCGGGCCACCACAGGCACCCCCAACACGAGTGATGTCAAGCAGGCCATGACCACCCTGGCCTCCAAGGTGAAACAAAACCCTGATGCGGCCCTCAATGAAATTGGGTTTGACATCCCTGGATCAGCACATTCTAGATTTCCATGGAACATCGATGCTGTGATCTAGACTGGAAATATTTTTAAAAAAATATATATAAATAAACTTATGTCAGGAGACGTTGAAAGTGAACCAGGTCTGAACTTCTGCTAAAAAAAAAATAGGCAGGACAACATCTTGGGAGATCTGAATGGCTCTAACCCTATTAGTCTTTTGTAAGTTTGTACAGACCTGGTGGTTCCACCAGGCATTTGAATTCTCCTGGTTAATTGCCTTGTGTTGTTCTTTCAGTTAAATGAAACTATTTCTGCAACCTCAGATATTTATTATTTGGATTATTGATTTTAGTTGTTGCTGTTGGTTTGTTTTACTCCTTGTACACTGTCCAAATTCATTGCCATGAGATGAGTGACTGTATAAACTCTTTTAACTCAAACTGAATTAAATTGAAAAAAAAAAAAAACGCTGCAGGGATGTGCATGGCATCACCAGAAATTGAGTTCAACGTGCTAAGTGAAGCAAGCACTTGCTGGCCTCACTGAACTCACAGGTTGAAGCCTACAAACTGCAGCCATATGTTCCTCCAGCAGTTATTTTCACACATACACAACTGACATCCTGAAAAGGACACTACATAGATCTTCTACAGCAATTTTTCCAATGTTGCAGCTACTAGAAGAAGCACCAATATAAAATCGCTCAAGAACAATTGGCTGAGAGGAACAGTTAACCTCATCCATTAGAGAGAAACAATGTGGAGAACTCCTGATAAATAGAACGTTCTTATATATTTCAATTTTTATTTTTATGTTTTTGCTCCAAACTTCATATATGGCAATGCATGGAAAATCCTTACTAAGTTTTCCTGCCTTGCACAGAGAGTTGGACTAGAACAGGGGTGGCAAACTTGATTTCATTGAGGACCGCATCAGGGTTGTGTTTGACCTCAGAGGGCTGGGGGGGAGCGGGCATGGTTGAGGTGAGCATGGCCATGGTGGGTGTGGCCAGCTTGAAGTAACTCATGTCAGGGGGGCACCTGTGGTGGCCAAGTGCTAAGGCAGGACTTCCCTGAGACCCTCCTTCACTCTCATAATCCCCTTCCTTCCTTCCTTCCTTCCTTCCTTCCTTCCTTCCTTCCTTCCTTCCTTCCTTCCTTCCTTCCTTCCTTCCTTCCTTCCCACCTTCATTCTCCTTTCTTCTTCCTTCCCCTCTTTCCTTCTTTTTTCCTCCCTTGCTCTCTTCCCATCTTCCCTTCTTTTCCTTTGTCTTTCCTCTTTCCCTTTCTCTTTTCCTGCCCCTTCTTGCATGCTCAGATGCAAAAGGAAACTCTTGTTTCATTTTAAGTTTGTTCTGATAGCCCTCTGCCAGGGAAAACAGAGTCTGGGGTACATGCCCCCGGTGCCTGTTTTGGCCATGATGGCCTCCTGCAGCCCTCTGCCAGTGAAAATGGATCTCAGAGGG